>DF241356.1:0-36880 GCA_000507305.1 Breviolum minutum Mf 1.05b.01 | reverse complement strand
TGGTGGGTATTTATTTTTTTAAAAATGTATCCTGAGGCTGTTGAGATCTAAGGATCAATGGTTTTTCAATTTCAGTAGGAGGGTGAAGATCAGGTACTGACATAGAAGTAATTCCACGTTTGTTGTGGACTTATGTGGACTCACAACTACTGCGGACTAGATGATTTGTAACGTAGCAGAACCTGTCTCCCCTTCCATGACAAACGGGGCTCTGGAAAGAATCTATGGATTGACATGTCGCCCCTTTGATTTGCAATGCTTTGTGACAGGTATCATTCTTTCACCCTTTCGGAACTAGCTGCAAGTGACCTCAAAAACCTACCTTTCTATCAACTTGATCAGTCAATCTATAAATCCTTTGAAAACCATCTTCTTTTGGAAGGAAAACCCCATGCAACCTCGGTAAATCCTCACCTTTGCCGATGATTTCAACGCCATGGCCATCGCTGCCTTGCGCCGCACTGATGACGTGGATGTGGAACGCTTGGTTCGCCGTGGCACCACTGCCCTGGCGGCACCCAAACGCCGGCGGCGCAAGCGGTCTTCCCATGAGCCGGAAGAGCAACCGGAAAGACCTAGTGGATGGGAAAGGATAAGGGATTTCTTCCAAAGTCTGAAGATTTATGTGACTCAGAGTCGGATTGTGAGGTTTTGCATTGATTATTCTCAGTTTTTTTTTGGTGATGTTTTTTTAAAGGATCATTTTGAAATTTGTGTCCTTTGACTATAAAGATGATATATATATATATATATTTCCTTCTTTGATGTTTCACTGATCCTTTGCGCGTGCGGGACATGAACAGTTTGTTTTGTTTTTTATTTTTTTTAAACATTGAATGCTTGGGTTGTGGTCTGGCAAGCAGAGGGTGCAGCCACAAAGCAAATATTCACTTGAGAAAGGGGAATGAAGACCTGTTGGAATTGGGTGTATGTTAGTGTGTTTTGAAGCTTAGGTTGCCCCGCTTCAGCCCTTCCCCCGTCCCCCTCCGACAGATGAGGTGACTCGACAACAAGTGACAGCTGAACTACGGCAGTTGCTAGCAGACTTGCGTGGGGAACCCATTTTTCTGAGTGGTTATGAGCAGGAAAAACGCTTGGTCGACTTAGCTCTTGGTTTCTTAAAGACTGCTTCCTCCCGACGTTCAGCACGTGAGAATGGACTTTTGAGTATCCTGGAAGCACAAGCTGGAGGTGGGAGCGCTATTTATCATGCCCTGGTACCTCGTTTGTTATTAACCTTTGCGCCCGATGGCTTGGAAATTCACAAGGAAATTGCCTTGCATCACAGTTTTCTGCCTGCGGGTTTAAGCCATGCCTTGCCACGCTCTGTAAATGACTTGGAACAACTGCTGCGATGTGATGGCGTGGTACGAAGAGTTCCCATTGAAGGATCCAGTGATAGTAGTGATGAAGAAACTGGACATCATGCAAGGCGCTCAACATTTAAACTGGATCTAATGCGTGTCTCTATGGATGGCTCCTTTTTCTGGGTGCAACTGATGTTGATGTTGACCTATCACGAGGAATTGATTGAAGCATTGGCCATGAAGGTCTTGAGGGAACGCAACAGCGAATTGACTCGTGAAGATCCGGATGAATCAGGCGATGATGTTTACAAACAGGTATCCAGTGATGTTTGTGTGCAAGAAATCTTGCACCCCGCAAAAGGGGGAAGATAAAAACAAGTGTGAAACATGACAAGCTTCTGAATCAGAACGTGTATTCAGATGTATAGATCATTAGATGGTTGAATTTTAATATGTTTTTTCTGATGCATCATGATCTTGTCTTCCATCTTTGTTCCATCTCGCAAAGAAAAACACCAACAGGTGATGGTGACGCTGCTGAAGATCTAGAGGATCTTGCTCCAGTTGAGTTTTATGCCAGTCCACGGGAGGTGATGTCAGGCAGTGAGGTCGGCCCATCGGAGGCTTCAGGCAGTGAGGCTGCTGCATCGGAAGAGATCCACGAGGGCAGTGAGAGCAGTGGAAGTGAAAGGGGGATACCTGATGCACCTTCGGTGAAGGAGGACTGAAACTTTTTGCTGTTTGAAAGCAAAGGGTGAGATGTTGAAAAAGAAAAGATCATTTGCAGTTTGAATTCTTGTTGCTTTCTATAGATGTTTCTAGAATGAATCTGTGATGGTTTCAAGTTTCAATTGTACCTAGAGATCTTGCAAAGTAAAGCGTCGATCAAACAGTTTCAACAAGAGTACCCAGCGTCAGGACAGAGCCGACGGTTCACAAACCTCATTTTTTAGTGCCACCAGTCGTGGTGATCGTGTATCAGAGGTGGCACACCCGTTTGGACACTCAGAGTGCATTTGGTTGAACTAGGGTTTCATCTACCGTCTTTTTTGCATGGATCTATATATATATATATTTTCAACATTTGTCATCTCTACCAACATATCCTGAAGGTTTTAAGTGTCAAGGTGTTGATTTTTTTTTGTCATATAACATGATGTGTTAATATGTGTTATGAATTACTGTATTGAAGAGGCGCTAGCATGTGATATAATCTATACCATGCAGCAATAGGTTCCATCATGATGTTACTCTTCATTATATATCTTAATAAACGTTATTTATGATTGTTGTAATGTAAAATACACGGCAAGTGATTTCTCAATATTTTTCATGCTATGATGACAGATAGAAAGATGTGATACATATACCAACATATACAGTACCAACTTATGATTCGATATGTGTACTCTTAAACAATTGCGGCGGGAGTATTTACGATGCCCTTCATTTTGAATTCGCATCTCAAATCTAAGGAGTACAAGAGGACGAGATGCCTAATCCAGTGGATCAAACTTCAAGCAAAGCTAGCAGCTCCAGTAGAAAACCAGTTGGAAAGGCATTGGTTTTTGTGCTGAAAAACTTGTTCATCTGGGTGTTGGGCAGGTTATGGATCCCCAAACTTTGGCATCCAGGGTTGCTGGTTGGGCTGTATAAACGTTGGCTGGACAACAGTTTTGGTTTTGACCTGAACTTTGAGTATGATTTTTTGTTGTTCATATATCATAGGGTCAGTTGTCATGTACTTATCTCACGAAGACGCAGAGCCTTGAAGGTATGTTTCTTAGGATACGATCGATACGAAAACTACAACAGAAACGCACCTAGGATGATTCCACTTCATCAATCTTGTAGTCTTCTAACCAGCATGTTTCCAGTGCTTCAGAAAATACATTTAAACAAAGCCATGATTCAGAAGCCACTGAACCCTCTGGTGACAACATATCCCATAGGATCCATGTATGATATTTACTACATATACCACCCAAAGTCAACTCTTCATGTAGGTGAATCTACCAGGTCCCATGATAATATACCTACTAACATATACCTAACCAGATTTTGACGCGCATTTCTGGTTGGAATCGTGGGAAAGGTGGATTTCTTTGCTGGTCTTTTGGACCTCTCGGAGTTTTCACAACGGCATCAGAGTCTAAGCTCTTCGCGGCAGTCGGGCTTTTGTTGGCAGGCCGGGTTCATGACAAGGTCCAGCATTTCAGCAATGAAATAAGGGCCCCAAACGGTTGTTTAGGCTGAATAAAAAGGGGATGAAATACTACCCAGTTATGTTGGGATTTTTGTAAGCCATTACAAGGATCATAGAATCATAGACCATTATAGGGGATGAAATGCTACCCAGCTACTATGTGGGGATTAAAGTACTGTATATAATAAAAGATGAAATGATGACTATTAAACCAGAATTCAATGGAAAGTAAGGCCTTTTTTTTTGCGTGGCTCATGTTGGATGGATAACACCCAAATGTGCCGAATGGGACTGGAATATTTATCTACCTACATTAGTGGCCTAAATGTATGGTAAATACAAGTAAATATTCCAAAAATGGAGCATTTGGAAACTATGCGCAATGGCTGAAATCTGGAGAAAAAACCCGTCATTTCAGTTGATGAAATTCATATCATTGAGGTGCAAAGCACATGTCAGGCCACGTACCGTCAGAACTAACAGCGAGTGGATTTAGCCCTGAAAATAGGGATTCCCGAATCGAAGCCGGATCGTCTTTCAACCGATTTTCAGTGGCTTTTGCTGTTTTCAGGGTAGATTCGCAAGCAAAGTGACATATTTGTACCTGAAGGTGATTGCCCGTTTGGTACATCAACCTGTGCTTGCTGCACCTCGGTGATATTATGAGCTGTTTATAAACATTCCTTTTATTGACTTTAGTAGATCTCATAGTGATGGAAACTATCAGCATGTGGATGCCGCGGATGTCTCTATAACTCTGTTTTATGCTCAAAAATGAATGTTTGATATAAATCTGATGCCAGATGGCATTTGCATATTTTCTTGCCGTTTCCCCAAGACCTAAGTAGGTTTCCTGCATTAAAAACTTACAGATCACAGTAGCCCCACGAATGGCGTAAGCACAAATCATTATCGGACACAGACTAAACATACTAGTGACTTCCTTTGCGATAACAAAACTCCACTCACTCACTGAGAGACATGCATGAACTAAAGGCATCCCAAAAATAAAGGAAATATCCTTGGCATGTGCAAAAACCCGCACTGACCTACCTACCTACCTACCTACCTCCCCAGTGTACTTATTTCGAGATATGTAAAGACTTGCAGTGTTTCACCTCCCCTGGAACATTGACAAACTCCAAAAACCCATTCCAAGGCAGAATTCTGTAGCGAAGCGGCGAACTTGCGACACCTGGAATTAGCGCCCCTTGATGCAAAAACGATGATAAAACACTGGTGATTATAGGCATGGTGTTTTTAGTCACACTGATGATTTCTTGGATTTGTTCGGGATTTTTCTTATGTTTTTACTCCATACATTTTCCTTGACTGGATAAGCGACGTCACACCACCACACCCCGAAACATGTAGTGCGGCAAGGGAAGCCCCATTTTTTCTTTTATTGGAATCTCGATTGGTCAATTAGTGGTATTCTGATATCATGATTCACCCAAGATTTTATTTTCTGCAAATTTTTCTACATGGATTTTTTTTCCCCCAGGACCTCCAAGCTTGCCATTCTGATTTTGACGCATTCGGTAGGTTGGATCCTGCTGAAATTCATGGTAAGCCGAGCAAGGTAAGAGGATCTTCTTTGGAGACAAGGTGAGGGATTTGGAGGGGATGGTTGGATTGAAAATAGTCAAATGATCGGCATCAGGTGATAGGAAGTGGAAAATTCATGGTTTTTTAGGGTTTCACTTTTGAATGGAAAAGTTGGACATGTATGTCGGGGTGGTATCAGGTTGGTGATGAATTCTCAATTTTACCCGAAATTGTTGTAGGGTTTTAGGTTGTAATCAAGTTCAGAGTAAGTGTGTTTGGCAGAGCTGTAATGTTTGCATCGTTCAATGTTTTGCTCAAGTTCATGGCTCCACTGAATGGAAAATGTACAAAAATACTGCATGAAAATCCCACAAAAACAGACTCAACGTTTTTTTGCGTTGCTCCCATGACGCCTCTGAATGAAGAAGAGATATGTAAATCTGTACAAAGATGTTCTTGCACCTCACATCATTGAAAGTTGGCAACGACAAAATCAAATTATGAGGTATTGACAAACTTGCAAGTCCAAATTTGGAACGATCCAAGTATTTTCCAGTTTAATTCCACGGCGCTTGAAAGCTCACGTGGTGCCATTTCGCACCCGTCAGGCTGCATGCATTGTGCGTCATGAACCAATTGGTCAGCACGGGGCAACTCACCAAAACTCTGGCCCGCTCTTGCCACGGTTGCTCGTTTTGATTATAGATTTGATGTACATGTTCCATGTATATATATATATATATATGATTACATATAAATACGTGTATATATATAGGTATCATCATGTTTTTATGTTTAACTCTAGTTTTGCCGGGTTCGGTCAACTTAGATGTTTTCAGAACATTTTTCTGTTGCCATATTCTTAAGAGGACCCTATGAACATGATGGGTAGAACTGGGGTTACAGAGCCTTCCGGTGGTACTTCGTATCACTTGTATCTTACCTTTTTCCACGGTTGATCCATTCCCTGAACTTAACAGCTCATACCCACCAGCTTAACGCCGGATGCCGACAGAAAAACACATCGTCTTCCAATTTCCTTTTAAACGATTTTTAAGGTGCTACTACCAATCCGCCACAGTGTGTATCTCCCATAAACAAATCCTAGGATTCCCAAGGTCATGAGTTAGGTGCATTGGGAATGGCTGCTGCTGGTGCAGTCTGTGCAGTGCATACAGCATTACTGGACTTTGCATCGGAATCTTTCAACTGGCAGGTGGGCAATTTTTATTGTGAAAAAGTCACCTCCATGGCAGATGGGAGGTTTTTATTTTTGGATGGTAGGCTGAATTCTGCAGCAGTTGATAGATATCTCATGAACTTTCAAGGAATCATTTGTATATACAGTATACATACATATATATATATATACATCTATCAAAAAGGTGATGGAGCCGGATTAGCAACTGCCATCAAACCCAACGAACCATATGTTACCATGGTAGGTAACTATCCTTGGTCATCCCCTTGGACTCACCAGGACTATCCCAGTTGTGATGCCACCCGAGCCGTTGGAACTGGAAGTTATGGTCGTCAAGCACGATATGCTCAGTGTAGCGCTTTGTTACAAGCATGGCTGAACTTGCTGAAGGAAGCTAAAGGTCAGGTCGGTTGAAAAAATGGGGTGGAAGACGTCATACAAAAAAAAGAACTTCCTCTATATTTGGAGGTTATTTAAATGGGACCTATAAATTGGGGACTGGATCAAAAGTTGATGCACATCTAGGGGGTAATTTTGCGGGATTTCTCTTATACTTTGGTGCATTAATTTTTGGGTTGGTTATTAAATTTAATGACCCTTGTCAACTCTGGTTTGTTATGTTATGTGTTTTGTTGGTGCCCTTGACTTTCGCAGGTGATGGACCTACACAATCTCAGCGTTTCGCTTCAGGTGTGGGGCAGAATCATGACGGACCAGAAATAGATCAGCTTTTGTTCTCCACATGTGTAGATTTTCAGCTTAGTTCCACGTCAAGGGGAGAAGGACTCTTTCCAATTGAATCTGCTCAATCTTCGCAAAGGGCACCAACGTGTTGATAGGTTTACCATAAGGACGGTGTAATTGAGCAAAACCCTGGGTTTTTTAATTTAGGGAATGAGTATTTTGGACAATTTTTACTAATTACTTCCTTCCTTAGACAGTCTTCAAGTTTAAGATCATGTAAGATTTCCAATCAACATGTTTTGAGCACTGACGGGTTTATGGATGCCTAGGCATCAGCCTCTTACATGGTTTTCTGAAGAGCCGCCTTCGTGCTGAACCTGGTGGCAGTAGCAGTTTGAAGCTCCTTGCAAGGGTGCTGAATCGCCAGGACAGCCTTCATGATCACGTCACTATGACCAACAACAACAGCAACAACAATTGACACCACCACCACCACCACCACCACCACCACCACCACCACCACCACCACCACCACCATCACCACCACCACCACCACCACCACCACCACCAACAGCAACAGCAACAGCAACAGCAACAACAACAACAACAACAACAACAACAACAACAACAACAACAAGAACAAGATCGACAAGCAACTGGTTTTGTATGAAACTCCTCCCATGTCACCTCCTGGAACTATCCAGGAACTGATGGCAGATGGCAACATTAGTAACTTGGGTCAAGAAAATGGTGGAAATTACGCTGAGATGTTCAATGGAAGCTGGGGTGTTTAATTGCAAGACCTTCCACTCGCAATCTTGAGTGCTTAATCATCCATGGCCAAGGCTTGTTGTGCTTGGCCATCCAAGCAGCTGGAGAGGCCTTACAGTTGGAACCACAGGCGCCAGTCATCAAAGAAGTGGAGCCTTAGATTGGAGCAGTTGAAATGGAGGAATGGCTATGCCGATGCAGTGGATGATTCAGAGGTTATATCTGCAGGTAATATGAAACGAGATACTATTTTGGAATTTTCACAAGAAATGTTCGAAGAAGAGGTCTTGAAGTTTTTCTTCTTTGTTGTGTTTTTCAAGTCTAAAGTACCATGCTAGCTCATTTGTTTGCTTTGGTCATGGTATGGAACAGAAATAGTTCCAAGACCCTTTGAAACGCCCCAATCACCTCATGATCCCCACCCCTTTTTGTCCCCTCGCAACTTTTCATCGTCATCATCTTTGTCTATCTATCCTATCCAATATGAACCGTGGCCTTATGTTCAGTCGCCTCAACACAATAAGGTATGGTCATCAATCGAATACGTACTCCCCCTTCATAGACAAGTCATCAGGATTCGGATGGATGAACACGGATGACCATGTTTCATCTTGAGGATGGGATGCTTCTGAAGATTATGTCCTTTTGGAAGCTGAAAAATCTACAGCCGCATCTCCTAAGCTTAATGGAAGCTGCTCCACTGGAGACAGCGGCAGAAGAGGTGCGCAAAGTGACTTTCGACTAGTTAGAAGGAATAGGAAGTTCATGAATTTGACACGCACAGGAATATAAATACTTATAAATTACATGTATATAGAACATCGCCAAATAGTAACATGGTGTTACAGTTCGACTTCTTTAAAGATGCAAAGATATTTCCGGATGAATGGCTTCCCGACTATTTTGATAGGATGCCATTATCACCTTAAGGGGGTCAGATGAAACAGCCAGCATTTGAGTTCAGGCTCCCTGTTGAGGAAGTCTGTTTTACCGAAGCTTAAACTGTAAGGAACAACCAAATTGGTTTTGGAAGGTGAGGGAAACTTGTGTCCCCGCAACTGCCTGGATAGATTGATATGTCAATTGCAGTATATATACATACATATATTGATCATATCATGTAAAGGTACATGTTTCTTTGGAGGGTGCGTAGTCTAGTGACGAGCTTACCAACTGGTTATTTGTTGAGTACTAGCATGTTACATATGACCAGACATACGCAATTTCTTGTCATATCTTTTTCACAAGAAGTGGATTTCATTCAATCAACCATCACTCGTATATTCCCGTATCATCCATTAGCAAGAACCCTTTCACCATAACCCTGCTTCGTATCACCTGCCCCAAATCTCCCACATCGCACCAAACATTGATATCAGGTGTTACCTTTGTTGATGAAAGAGGTCTTGGCCTTGAACGACTGGTCTGACTGGGGTGATTCTCGACTGGTCTGCACGGATGTTCGTCAGATTTTCTGTCACTAAGACCGGAGGTGGTGGATAACAAAGTGCCCCAGCTCTTGCGGAGGTGAGGGAGAAGTGTAGTTTGTAAAATTTCATATCAATCTCCACTGAAAAACACAGGGATTTGTAGTGCCATAGTGGGAATCCATGGCTCAGAAATCTTTTCTCGTAGGACAAACAACCTTTCTGATCCAGAGCTATTTTTCGGGTAGATATATAATGTGAGAAACAGCATGATTCAAATTCCAGTTTCCTACAAGTAGGGTTGAGTGAAATCAACTGCTGCGACAACAATTTCTTCTCGGCTGTTTTGCCGCAACTTTCCAATTTTATTAGAGAAGACTTTCGTTACTACCATCCGGATCCTGTTTTTTTTTTTTGCATTTTTCCAAGACTCACGGTATTCCTCATTTAAAGCATATTTTTTAATTACGAAAATTCATTGACCAACACACTTGCCAACAACAAAGAGAGTTTGTAACATCCCAACCCGAAAGTCCTCAAAGGAACGCTGCTTACGTTGCTGTGGTCGTGCCTTTCGTTACCATCGTCCTGGTTTGGCCTTGGGATGTTTATCACGACGCCTGGCAGGGCTCATGCTGAACTTCATAAGGCCTCCATTTTGGTGGATGGCGCAAGTCACGGGGGGCAGGAATTTGGTTCACAAAGATAGTGAGATGGGTTTACATAGATGAAGATATGTATGATACATGTATGATACACATTACATATGTATATATGTATATATATATATATTTATATGTCATTTATATATATTTATAGATACACATGTCAGAATCAGTTGTAGGTGGTATGTAGGTAGTGAACAGAATATAGACCTTCAATTTGGCATATGGTTTAGAGTTTCTTAGCTCATTGTGTGACTTTCACCCTCTACAGTTGCCCATTCCTGCAAAGCCTCAACAATCCTTTCAACCCCTTTTTTGACATTAGCCAGGCTATGACAATCGACCTTACAAAAAAACAGGTAGTGAAATAGTAAAGAAAATCCATCCTAAGAATGTCTTCAACAAATTAGATTGGTGCATAGTTCTGTCATGTTACACTGTGGTGAAAGGGGATGGCGATCGCCACTTCCAAAGGGTTGATGAGTAAGGGGGGATTATAAACCCCAAAAATAAGCTTGTGGCTAGCTGTCTACTTTCCAGGTGATATATGTCGTTTGCCCGGATTTTTTGACCATCTGTGGAACTCCACCAGGACCGAGACTCCAATGCAAAACGGACGCGCCGAAGGCGTTCCAGTGCTGCTTCGGCAAGAGTTCCTAAGTTGAAGCAGTAGTTTGATTATATGTTTTCTGATGCTTTTTTTGGATGATTTGGACTGCGATGATGTTTGATTCATTCCCGATTTACGTTCTTTCAAGTTTGATGCTTTTGAATCCTTGTGAATTTGTACGAGATTTGTGAATAGAAGTGCTTTGGAAGGATAGTTTTAAAGATAGATTCACTATTGCAAAAGCACTAAACATCTCAACAAGTATCAACAGATATGATTTTTAAAGCTTGTGGCGATGCAATCTTCGACAACTTTGACAGACGCCCACTCCCAATCTTAACTAGAGATCACTAAAAAGGTGAAAGTCTCAAGCAATTGTCATGGTATGGTCC
This sequence comes from Breviolum minutum Mf 1.05b.01, assembly GCA_000507305.1. Lineage (NCBI taxonomy): Eukaryota > Dinophyceae > Suessiales > Symbiodiniaceae > Breviolum > Breviolum minutum. The sequence continues at coordinate 26,069 of DF241356.1, read as the reverse complement.
ATCTGAAGCATTGCAATTCGTGTTTCCTTGAGGTTGGCATTGACCAGTGCATTCTATGCTTTTGCCAGGAACTCAATTTTAGTATACTCTGTCACATGTTACACTCAATCCTCGTTTCATCCATTTGGTCTCATCTTACTGTGATTTGAATTCATTGATAACAATAGCATGAGAGCAAAAAGGTTTGGATGAGGGTTCAGTTTATGTGTCATGTACTGTGAGGTTAACACCCACCAGGTGTTGGTTTTTTGTTTGTCAAGTTGATCCAAATGTCGCCCTACATCTGAGGTCGCTAGCGTTTTATCGCATAGGACTCCAGCAAAGGCTGGTTTGGAGATCCCAGACACGTGCTATATACATCCAAACCCCTCTATAGGGAGGGTTCAATGATTCTTAGGGTTGTTCAATTAGGATCATGGATTGTTTTTTTTCTTTAATGTTTTTGTTGGTTTCACGTATATAAAAAGGTTTTATTTTGGGGTAGCATCCGCAACTTCTGAGAAAAGGGATGTACCGATGTACCACTCCCCTGGAATCAAGTAGAATCCGCCGAAAACGACAGTGTAGCTGCACATGCAGCGTGTGTATACAGTATACGTACAGAATCTATTTTGGAAGCAGTCCCCACGTCACTATAAGAGAAGAAACACATTTCATGAAAAGCTTCGAAGTCCAGTTGACTTGCAGTGGCCGTGGTTCGGTCCCAACACATGATCATATATGCTCATGATTGATCATGTCGTTTCTTTGTCTATACAGTATGTAAATATATGTATATATATGTATGCATGAGCAGATGCATGAGCACCGACCTACCATGGTGTCATGTTGTGACGAACCCCATCATCTGAAAAACATTCACAGGTGGACGTGATCTCGAAGCCTCCTGATGAGGGTGACCTTGAAGATGCTGACACAGGAGAAAGAGGCTGCGCGAGAGGAGATATGCATGAAGTAGTAGATGACTTTGATATACAAGCGTCCTGGAATATTTTTAATGTGGAATTGTTGGACGATTCCAAATGATTTGAACATAATTTTTTGCAACGATATTAATCCAAGGAGTTTTGAAGTACTGGAATTGCACTGATCCACGTCTAGAATGATGCGAAAGGATACTTGATGGCTTTTGATAGCAAAGCCTATGGTGTTGTGATTTTCCATAAAATGCTAAACGAACAACTTTGAAACATTAAGAATATATAGGAAATAGATCCATAGATCTCTCATTTGAAAGTAAGTATTTAACTGATCATTTGTAGTCAACCTGGAGTCAACCTTTAAGAAAACACCAACATCGTTTCAAATGTTGCTATGACCCATGCTAGGCGACGTTGCTTCATTGACAGATCTTCAACTTCTCCGTGTGTTGTGCAATGGATTTGAGCTCATTACGCGCAGCATCTTGAACTGCATTCCAAGAGATTTGTTCTTATCATGTGATGGCAGCAGCTGGTACAACTTTGTCCCATGGGGACTGTGTTTGACTATCTTCATCTGATTTCATGGTGGCCCTTTGCTAAAGTATCACGTGGAAATCTCATTGAATTGAACCATCGACTCTCACCCTGGTGTGACTACTTGCGAGTGATGTTGGGGGATAGCGAAACGGAGCCATTGGGGTCAGGGTGTTTCATGGTATGTCCGGTATTTCGCAATCCTAACTAGGGATTTGGACGACGGTCAGCTGGTGATACCGCTGACGAACATCGACCAACCAAGAAAAGTCAATAAGAGTCTTATCGGATTTCAGGGTTGTTTAACTACAGAAATTCGAGAAACTTCGTCTAATCATTCTTTTGAATCTTTCTTCTTTATTTCCTTCCAATTTCAAAACTCACTACCTTCCACAAACATCCCCCAAAACAGCAACTAATCACTATCATCCCCCAAAACAAACAAACTTCCATCATCGATGACATAAATTTCTGCCAATTTGCAGTAGACCTTGATGCAACGTTTCTTTTTCGTAGAAACTCCTGTTGGCGCATCGTCCCATGGGCAGGTTTGATTGGCGCCTCTGATGGTACGGCCTCCACAGAACTGGCGGAGCTGGTGGAGACGGAGCCGCCGGTGGAGGCGGAGGACGCCACGGAGAGCTCCGACGACGACTACGACGACACAGAGGAGGCCCCCGAGTCGTGGAGTTGTAGGGGATGGAGATGGGAAGGAATAGATTTTTGGGTGAAATTTCCGAAGTGGATTTTGTTTTTTGGGGGATAGTAGGTTAGGTTGTGGTAATGGAGTTTTATGTTGCAGTTATTGCTGTAGTTATGCATGGTTTCTTTCATGGAAAAGATGATGAGAAACATGTCGTTTAAAGATGCAAGGATCCCATATAATATTATTTTAAGTTGAGTAGCCTCTACTGCAGTTTTGTTGCGTTTTTTGTTTGTGCATATCTCCAAGACAGGTTGGACTGATATCATGCCATGTTTCCATACTATCTTGAAACATAGTTGGATGTTGTTCTTCAATCTTCCTTAACATCAAACGATGACCTTCACACAAGCCCCTCAGTGAACACCAAGGATGAAGCTGAAACAACTGAAACGGCAGAAGTTCCTGCAGATCTGCCTGCTGAAGTTGTAGAGTCTGAGCCTCCTGAAGATGCGGAAGTTCTTGAGGCCAGTGGTGGTCTTGGAGCGAAGTAACGGCAGTTGATGAAGCATGGAGAAAGAGAAAGGAGAAAATTGACAAGTATCAGTATCTATCTATCATGATATAAATATGTACAACTACATACTCGTACATTCAAAGATACACATATTTTTCTGGCAAAGGATTTTCACGACTTTATTACCGAAGCAATGCTCGGCTTAGCTGCACCCAGATACAGGACAGACTCGAGAGTGAGCCTCGATCTTTGAATTTTGCCAGGAAGCACCAGCTGAGAGACCAGGGGGAGCAGCAGGTGCAGTGACATGGCTTTGGAATTAAGCCGTTCCTGAAAAGGGTGGGGGTCACAAGCATCATTGAATTCATATTGACATGCAGGAAGAATGAGCAAACCCAATGTGAGGACGCATTTGCATTGTGCGATAGGTTGGATTTGATTGGCATTGAGCTTGCTGAACATCTGCACAACAATTTTGGAATGGCAGGAATGATTGGAAGATTAGAATTCCATGAGGTTCTAACTCTTTGAAACCTGCTGTGTCTGGTTGGAACTCCCTCGATTTTTGATCCCAGGTTCGTTTGATTCGATTGAAAGCTTTGCTGGTGCTGGATAGCAAAGTTTCACGGGATGCCTGGGCTTTACTTTCTAGCCGGGATCTTAGAGATAAAAAGTCTCAAATGCTTAAGCTGTTGGAAGTGACAAAAGATTTGTTTGAATGAAATGTGATTAAGTCTCTAAGATACTTATTGTAGATCTGAAGGGCATGTATTTCTTTGCAGCTGAGTTTGGTGATGTTGTATTACTGTGGAGCAATTTGAGAGCAGAACAGGGGGAACACCATTCGATTGACATCCGTGGTAGGCACAATGACGAGGTGGAAACCACAGTGATGAGGGCGCAAAATACCTATTCTCAAAACTCAAGATCTACATTGGGAATAAAATGTTTGTTGTTTGTTTAGTCAAGTTTTCTCTCCATTTAATTTTCTACCCAAATGGAATCATTTGACTCCCATCAAACAAGTGCTTTGTAGGATCTCCTGGTTGAAAGCATGGCTGAAGGTATGGCTATTGCCTTGTTGCAGCTTGGCTTGCCACCAGCAGTCTTTTCTCCAGAGGACTTCGTTTGATTTTTGGGAAGCAACAGATTCGATTCGATGGAGTTCAGAGTTCAAGGAACCAAATCTTTTGAAATCCTTTCAGAGGTGTTTCAACATGTTCGAACCCAAAGGCAGATGTTCAGAACCTTCAAAGTGGAGCAAACTGAACACCTCTAAGTCCTAAATGGAGTCATTTTCTCATTTATTTCTCAGATTTACTGTAACCCATCTTAACCCTAAGAATCATGGGATCTCAAAACTGCTGGTTTGGAGATCCCAGACCCCTGCAAAATACATCTAAACCCCTCTCTAGGAGGGTTCAATGATTTTTAGGGAACTTTCATTTCTCTTAATTCATCTCAATTTCACCAAGCAACCACATGTGTTGTGCCGAAAGACTTTCCGATCGTCCTCAACAACAACAGGAGACAGAGACGTTGACCGGCGATGCCTTCATGGCGGGTCCCTTTCGTCTTCGCTTTTCGGAGGGCTTTGCAAAGACCTTGGCCACCGCAGTGGTGAACTGTGCCTCGGTTAAAACAGAAAGCCACGGAATCACTCAAATTAAACGACTGTTAGGTTTGTTTTATTTAAAAGTAAAGATGGCGTGGTGTTACTAGGTACTGATGCATTTCTGTTTCACCTATAGTTTCTCTTAAAGTTTTTTGTGTGTGTTTCCGGGAAAATTATGTTAGCATTTGAAATACATTTGAAGCGAGAGCTTTACAAGCATTAGATTCTCTATATATACAGTCTAGCTGCTTTTTGGCAGGGCAAAATACCTCCTGCCTTTGGACAGGCTTCCATAGAGGCTGGAAGGTGGCAGAGCCACTTTTGACGGTGCCTTGTTGGAAAGGATTGTGGGGTGTGAAGGTGTGTGAAGGAAGGAACCTTTTGATTCGGTTTCATGGAATTGGTTGCACAATTTTGACACGTTTTTGTTGAAGCAAACTATGAATTTATTTCTTTTGGTGCAGTCTATGAACAGGGTCGTTTTTTTGCAACAAAAAAACCTGAAAGTTGCATCTCTGACTCACAGATTTTCCAGCCAACCAAAAACAAATGGAGTTCAAAAGAGTCGACTACATAGACAGGTGCATAGCAAAAAATGTGGAGAAAATTTCAAATTTCCCTGGCTGTACCTGTTTTCATACCCAAGAAAAACATGCCTTTCTCTCAAGAACATTTTCTTGTTGGATTTTGCTTCTCGGTATAGTAGGTCACCGCAGAAGGATTTTGGCTCGAACTCGTTGATTGCTGCGACGCTTCACCGATTCACCACCGTCAATCATGGTTCTTGACGCACAGCTCCAGCATGCTTCTCTCTTGAAGAAGGTGGCCGAGTCCATGAAGGCTTGATGAAACCATACTGCATTGCATGGATGGTGTCATTTCATTTTACTAAGATCTATCTACTCAATTCATATTCATTCCATCTAGGAATATATTGATTTTCCACTAGACTTTAGACGTTTGAAAAAAAAGGTTGCGGGTTGAATTGAAGATGAAATCACTATGTGTTGTAGAGATTCTGTTCAGAGCTTGGGTGAACCTTCATCAACAAAAATGATTCAAAAAACATGAAGTCAAGAAACATCTTTCCATCCTGCAACTATCTGTGTTTTATGTACTCTCCTGGGAACTAGCATAATATTCCACCTGGGGAAAAGGAAAGCCATCTTTAAAAATGCCTTGGGAAAAGGATATGTTAATTCCCTGGAGCCCTAGAGGTACCCCTTCCCCATTGTTGCAGGACCTGTGCAAGGACGTGAATTTCGATTGCTCAGAGAAAGGTATTGAAGTCCAATGCATGGACAGTTCTCATGTGGCCTTGGTATCATTGTTGCTTCGTGAATGTGCCTTCTCCGAGTTCAAATGTGACCGCGCGGTGTCCTTGGGAATGAACATCGATTCCTTGACCAAGATCTTGAAGATGACAGGAGACACCCAAAAATGATTGGTTCAATATTTTTAAAGGGGGGTGAGGAAAGGGCTGTGTTTTTGGTGCATACAGTTTTGCTGCTCAGGGCGTCTTAGAATATCTTTGATATCCTTCATTTTTGTTTCAAATTAAACAGAACATCTATTTAACGTAAGTTGTTTTTAAAAAACGAATAGCCTGACTAGCAGCATTCGCAATGTGTTGATCTTTTGCATCTGAGAATTACCACCCAACGTGAACCTTCTCTCTCTCACTCTAGATGCTTGGGTCCTGGACCTTCCTCATCACTAAGGCGGGAAAGCTAGAGTTGTTGACCTACCTGATAGTTTGGGGGTTGCCAAAACCCAGTAGCAGTGGGTTAATGATAGCCTTCACTATGTTACAATGCTTTGACGGGATCCAACTAATAGTACTTTAAAAAATCAATGATACTGTTGATGGCTGAAATCCTGCACCAGTTGAGAGGTAGTTTATCCCATTATTTACAGGGTTTTAAAAATCCCAGGTGGTGCAGGATTGCTTCCATCAACCGTAGTTTTGTAGTTATACAAAAGTTATACAACAGCCGGATTTCACCAAAGTCTCTCCTAGATACGAAATTAATCACCGCAGGAACCAACGACTCTTTGAAGATTCGTTACCAGAACGATGCAGACACCATCAATTTCCAATGTGAAGGTTCAGATGATCGCTTGGCTGACTTTGACCTGAAACTCATGCAGATTGAGAGTGGCTAGGTTTTGATAATTGCAAATGTTTCCGTTTTATTATTTGCATCAAGTATCAATATATGCATACCAGGTGAGGCTGAAGAAGATGTTTTTTGACCATGTCAGAGTTTTAAAAGTCATTAGAACATCTCTAAATGTGTGTTTTTTTGGAAGGTTGAACACATCTAGAGACTACTGAGCAAGGTGAACACATGGAGATTCCAGAACAGCACTACAAGGTTGTGGCGCGCATTCCTTCCACAGAATTTCAGAAGATTTGCCGTGATCTCAAGGAGTTTGGAGAGACGATCCAAATTACTGGCAGCAAAGACGCTGTTCGTGGTGATGTTTAAAAAATACGGATTCCAATGTGTAGATTGAATAGATTGTTTTTCAGAGTCTTACTTGTATATTTCATCATACCAATCCACATCCATTCCCCTGCTTTGGGAATTTGCACAACACATGTTTGTTTCAGACAGATGTTTCGGTCATAGAAATTGCGGCATCCCTCCCACATGCAACCCGAAACCCATATTTGGGGATTTTGCCAATAGTTAACACAAGGAGATCAACAAAATAGTGCTGTTTTTCTAGGGTTTTGGACTGACGTAACTTTCATGGAGCTTTTCTCCATTTTTTCCTTGAAAAAATCCCGTGGCAACGATAAGGAAGGCTTGAAGTTCATGGTTCAAGGTGATTTGGGCAGTGGCAATGTGGTGTTGAAGCCTCGCGAAGGAGAGAAACCCGAAGAGAAGGTGCCATCGTTTTTCAACAACAATAGGATCCACCAATTTGAAATGGAAAAAAACACATGTGTTGTTTTTTGATGTGCTCTGATTTGATGATTTGATGATTTGATGATGGGAACAACATATTTTTCAGTTTCTTTTTATCATGTGGTGCTGTTCATTGTTGGACGAAGGATGATTGTTAACAACCTACAGAAACCTTCATCCAATAACGGACAGAACCGCATGATAAAAACATGACTGCGTAGGCGGTGATTCCAAATATGTTTTATTTTCACCCCCCTAAAGATGATCCAATTTGACTCTGACTAATATTTTTCAGATGGGTTTTTTGTTCAACCACCAACATGTTTGATTCCGAAAAAAAGTGGGGGCTCCCTGGTGGACTTCCAACAAAAAACAGTCCTGTTTCAGGTCACTCTTACTGTTCACGAGCCGGTGACAGCGACTTTTGCCCTTCGTTATTTGGTGAATTTCTCCAAGGCTGAGAAACTTTGTGGATCTGTAGAGCTTGGTTTGGGTCCAGATGCTCCTCTTTTGGTGAAGTATGATTTGGAGTCAGGTGAGAATGGTCACATGAAGTTCTACTTGGCTCCAAAGATTGATGAGTAGAGCGTGAAAAACAGCTTTACCATCACCGGAAAACAATTTCAAGATGGAGTATGGAGACTCGTCGATGCCTTTCGTCCATTCGTTGATTCGTTGACGACTCTATTTTGGTGGGGAACTTGTCCAATGTTCACTGCAGGGGTAGCAGTGTGAAAGCTCTCACTGGAAGTGGACAAAAAAGGAGTTGGGATGAATGCCATTTCAAAGCAGTCATCATGGTTTGTGAAATTTATGCTTACAAATCAGCTTTGATTTGTGGAGAAAAGAGCTTACATTCATGAAATGCCAAGTCAAGGGGACTCCACGTCGTTGCTCTCAGACTAGGTGCTGGTCCGATTGTTGGTAAGAACTCAAAGTAGTATGCCAAGCAATGGATGCTTGGCTGGAAGATCTGGAAGTGCGTTTGGTGGTTTGGAAACAACTTCTTGAAATTGGATGACGATTTCTGAGCAAACAATTATCTTTCAACTTGTGATATCATCTTCATTTATTTTAACTCCCCATGCCGTATGCCCAATGCAGTTATATCAATGCCCGAGATTTGTGGAGATGGGTTGAAACTATTTGAAAGTGCCATACAAGTGCCATCCATAGGCATCTTCACAAACAGTCAGATGGTTTGCTCTTGATATCAACATCTTTATCTTAAGTTCACCTGAGATGAGCATCTAAAGACCTGATCCTGTATTGTTGTAGGAACGAACTTCCCATTTAGTCTGCATGACTGCTGTAGGAAGCTGGATCATGCCGTAGTTTCAGCTGAATCTAATCCAACTTTCAGGTCTCTTATTGCAAGCATTGCTTCTTCAATTGGAACCTCCCAATTTGCAGCGTTTGGGTGGTTTGCAGAAATGGTGGCTTTGGTTCCTTGGTTGCCTTCGAATTTGTGTCAATCAATTTTTTGATGTCTCTGTTGCAAAAATCCAAACAATGTGGGGAATGCCACAGCAAGAATGGAAAGATCGCATTTTTCCCCAGCCAGCTTTCCGTTTGCTGCATTTTTTCTGCAAGACGAGGTGTGGCAAAGATCCCAAAACTTGGGTCAATGCAGGTGTCAGATCGACGCCTGCTGCGAAGGTGAGCAAACATGAGTGTCATTGGTGACTGTGTAAACATCTTGAAACTAGACCTGGTAATAGGAACAACATGGAACAACAAGGAGCTAGTTGATAGAGTAATTTCAGAACATCGTCGAAGATTCTGTCAGATGCCAAACAGGATTCTTTGACTCATGAGACATTTTTCAAAAAGGTGAACTAGAGCCGTAGCATATTACCGTGATCACCATGGCCCTGTTGGATGCCGGCAGGACAAGAAAAGCACTACGGCCAGTGATCCGGCAGAGGAGCCAAAAAGTGTTGTGTAGGATCATGAGAATGAACTCACAGACATTATATGGATGTTTCCGAAAATAGTGGTACACCCAAATCATCCATTTTAATAGGGGTTTCCATTATAAACCATCCATTTTGGGGTATCCCTATTTTTGGAAACACCCATATATCCCATTAAAATTTTCATACAACACATTCGACATTTCGAACTCATGAAGTTGTTTCTATTTCTAGTAGTGGCTTGAGGTACTGTTGGTCATCGGCTCAGCAGGTTGTGTTTGCTAGATAGGCAACTTTCAAGAGAAGAAAGGACGACATGTAAAACACGTGGAAAATAACCACTATAATCCCTAATACATACCCCAGATGCTCCGTGTATGTTATATTTATTTATATTTACCTACATGTGGATTGAATTTATGGTAAATGTTTGTAAGTATTCCACACATGGAGCATATGGGTACTAGTATCCATTCAAAGTTGTGTTTTCCTTGGTGTGTTTTTTTCCATTCCAAGATTCCTGGAAACTGAGAAATCACCTTTTGCCGCCAAAAAAGTCAAAGGATTCCTCGTCGGGGCATGACTCAGGTGCCGGTGCTCGTGGTTGATGGTAGTTGGTGCAGATATTATTTTTGGATGTCTCCATATTAGATGAAGCACTTGTATCTTCAAGAATTGCAAATAGGTTTACGTTTAATATATAACCAACAATGCTGGAATTAGTTTTCACCATGTTTTCACATATCATTATTTCCATGGTGTTTCCAAATCATCAACCAATCAGTGTACCAACAAGGTCAACCAAATTTCATCTATGGAAAAGAACATCCACCTGACCGAAAGTCCAGTCACCGCTTTCGGCGCCAGATTCCGAAGCTTCTGCGACTTCCGTAGACAACAAGGTTGGTTGTTTTTTTGGGGGGGTTGCGGGGTTTCGTTGAGGTGAGTTGAACAGCGACTTTGGATGGGTAACATTTGGGATCACCGTTGTTTTTTGTAGATGATGTCAGGTATCCACCTTCCATATGCTCCAAAGCAGCGGCACTGAGAATGAGGCACCGAACGGCACCTGGAAACATTGGGAGGTAAGAAAGCTTGTTGATGGAACAGGAAACCCACGAGTTTAGTAATCTCATGATGGGCATTGAATCAAATCTGATGAGGCTCAGGATATGGAAAGTAGCATCAACATATTGAATCATTTAATACTTGTTCCCACTTTTTTTTGTGAAGACATCCAAAGGAGATCTCATGAGATTTCCTTTGTTCCAAACCTCTTCTTTTTGGCCCGCCAGGTGAGCAACATGTACACGAGTTTCTTCACGGATAGCGAGCCGAGTTTGGATGGACAGGTGGTTTCCATCAACTGGTTATTTGGTGGTTTGGGGCATGGTGGATACCGGGATAGCCGGGGATACACAGAAAACTCCCAAAAAAAACCATTACCGTTTCTTCCATGCATTTCGTCCAAATAATATCTAAGATGCTTGGATGATCACGTTTTTTTTCTCAAATTGATCTCAAATTATGCTACATCACAGCCTGCATGGTTAGCTGCGTAGCAACTTTTGCAGGCGAATCGTGTCCCTTCCAGCCGATCCTTGCCATCACAAAAGTCTCGTGGCAGTGATGGTCTAGGTCCTTTGGATGAGGACTGGTGAAGTTTTCTGATTTCTGCCTGTGGGATTTGTGGAGCAAAGCAATAGAAAAGGTCAATGAAACGTTGTGATTTGTGATAGAACTATAGGGACTTGCTGACATTATGTGAAATACTGTACCTAAATGTGATGACGTCTGCCAATACATGCTTGTTTTTGGAATCAAACGCGGACTATGAACAGGAGCAATGAAAACTCATTAGATAAAAGCTCTGTGAAAACTCTCCCCCTTCCCTTCAATGTCCCAGGAGTCACAAGCATCCCAAAACCCTACAGATCGGATACCATCATCAGGACGTGGTGGTTTCCTTGGTTCGTCTCGTTTGTTCAATGACATGCAACGGGGTGAAACGAAGAAGACGTTAAGGTTGGGATAAACATCCCAAAAGTATCCAATTGTATCTAAACTCAGTAAGAGGCCTGAATTATGGTTAATTCTGGTGTAACCAAATAGTATCATGTAACCTCTATATATGTCTATATGATTACATGGATGTCATGGCGTTATGGTATTCTACAGTGCTGAGTTCTTCAACTTTGCATTTTTTGATCGCAAAAAAGTCACTTGAGGACATCAAAGAGACTCAGAGTGGCTCAAAGAGCAGTTGAAAAAGCAACACTGGCAGGCCCTCGGTCACGAAGCTTTCTGAACCAACGGTCCTCCAAGTTGTTTTTGTTGAAGCCTTCCTATGATATGCCATATTTTTGTTCCATGACATGGGCAAAAATTGCTCAATATATCAGAATATCTTGCAATTCGCAATAAAAAATTAATCCTATTTGCATTGTTCTCAACAACAGGTTTTCATATTGACTTATGGATTTTTGTTTTGAAGTTTTGTAAAGTGGCAACAGCCAGTCTTGACCACCTTCCAAAGCATCAAAAAATGTTCGCAGATGGCAGGGGAGATACCATTCATTATCATGGCATGCCCAATTCTGTGTTTTTTGTTTTTACTCAAGAATTGAAATTGGATTTTGAGGGGTTTTCATCCGCCGAACAGCACGAAATTATTACAGGCTTTGTCTTTGCTGGTGAAAAGCTCCGAAGATCCCTCGGTGGCGATATTGCTGGGAAGTTCCAGCCGTTTCATGGAGCGAATTTGTGTCACTTGGATCGTTGCTAAATAGCTTGATGGTGCTTCTGCTGAAGGGTGATGAGCATTCATGAACAGCCTGGATGGTCATATTCCCTACTAAATGACGAGCAAAGGAACAATAAGGTGAGGGTTAAGCAGTTGTGTTTGCTAAAATTTGCACCTTGGGATCATTATTTCATTAATGTCAAGCCCTGATCCAAAAGGTCCAGATGGTTTTTTATTTCCTCCCCTTGACACCCCCAACCAACCTCCTCATTTTAACGAGACTTCTCGGGTCAGGAATGTGGAGTGCAAACTTTATTACTGAATTAGAAAGTGATAGCACAATCCAAAAATAGAGCTGTTTAATTCGGGAGGATTTTGAGCAAAGTTCTCATTAACTAAAAAATAAAAATCCACACTACTCAAAAATGGACCTCCGCTTCCAAATGTGGCTGTCTAATAGGGGGGGCTTGATTATTCCTATGCTGACATTAAGTGTTGTTCTTATATAGTCAACATATCTGGACATCTCTATTAGAAGTGATGATTGAAATTCAATGAATTATTTGCAAGTACAGTTCCTTTTTGAAAGCTACTGTTGATGGATGAAATCCTGCAACACTTGACATGTGCAAAACCCTGGAAAAAAATGGAATATTTACGCAATTACCATATCAACTGATGCAGGATTTTATCCATCATGTGCAATTGAACTGATCCCGATCCCGTTGTTTTCCCTTGCGTAAGGCGTTGAGCTGTTTCGCACTGTCTCCTCTGATGGTGGAAAATCTGCCGATTTTTGTTGGGAAACTCAGGTCTGGGAAAACGATGATAAGATGGGTGGGATACCTTAAATCTCACCCAGCCTCCGTAGCTTAAAGGTTTATAAGAAAGGATTCCCGATCCTAAAGATGTTTCATGTAATCCTGGTGAACAGCCAGCATCCTGGGTAAGGGTTAGATCCAACTCATCTACAGTATACAGTGCTGCTGCCTGGCTCCATTTTCATCAAAGTGTTTCGGAAATCTCTCGCAGTGGATTAATTTTTTGTCATACGATCAATGGGACTGATATATTTATACCTACACTAGTTGATTTTTGTGATAAATGTATAGGTAAATATACCATCAACAATCCTATGGCGTGGTCATCTATGTAGGCTCATGCAGGTGTTTCCCCCCTAAACAAGTCGCACAATATGACATTCTGCAGGTGGAAAGCCGCCCGCGTGGCAAAGTTCTTTCAACGTTAAGGCCCGGGGCCCGGGGTCACATTTTCGCGAACGAAAGCATTGATCTAACGGTGGCTCAAAAGATAGAAATGATTGTTGCAATTATGTTGATGAAATTATTGTCAGAATTGAATACTATATACTGGTGACATCATGTTTGAAACATTCTTGGATTCTCATCCCTAGTAGGTAATCTATATACTGTACAACATATATATATATATATATTATATATATATACATGCAAACATGGGAATTGGGGATGCTTTTCCCAAGCTGGAGGCCTGGAAAATTTCTTGATCTACCCATGACCTTTGATCCTTTGGTACAGCTACATCTGCATTTGATGGAGACATCCTCACGTCCTGCTATGGAGACTTGACGACTCAAAATCGTGGGTAAGTTTGCTGGTGAGCTGGTGAGAGCCTGGTTCCAACAGTCTAACAGCACCTTTTCCTGAGTTCATAGTGGTACAGATTTGATGACATTCATGAGCCTCTGTTTGTGTAGCCAATTGAGTACACTCGGCAGTCTACAAAAGGTACCATCTTCACAAACTTGCTGCAAACTCAAGCTGGGATCTATGATGTTTCTTCGTAGCGGCCAGCAGCTTTTCCTCTTTGCTTCTAAGGATCCCTATAGCCCCTTGTAAGCATTTATCGTTCAACATGCAAGCCATCACTATAAGCGATTTCGTTGGTGGGAAGCCGGTTGCAGCAGGTTTGGTTCCACCTGCGCTCCAACAGCAGCTTTGCGTCAGCTTCCTGCGATTTTGGCAAACGGTCAATCTCATGGAAGAGGCACTCAATGGTTTCTGTTCTGTCAAATTCAGCAACTGAAATTCATCAATCATATACAAATGGACTTCCATCATCCAACAGAATGCTGCATGCATGATGCTACACCATTGTGAACATGAAGTAAACCCATTTATGAACTGTTTCATAAAACAGCTTCCTAACAAAAACCCAGCAACCCACCTACCACCGTGAAACTACCACCTGCTGTGGGATCAGGCGCCAAGCTCTGTCACGTTGCCATTGGTGGAAGGATGGTTGCAGTTGTTACAACGATGGGCCAAGTCACCAGTTATGCGAAGGACGGCCCAGGGTTGGCCATGGATACTGTTGATATCTGTTGATGGTTCAGAAAGAAATCCCGGGAAAAAAACAGTTTTTCACAGAGAATTTTCGCCATTTTCTAGAGGGTTTTCAAGAGTTTCAAAGTGTGACTTGGTGGTGCAGGATTTCTTCCATCAACAGATATCAACAGTGTAGTGATGTTTGGACCCAAAATTTAACGAATAACTATCTTGGGGCGACCAATGACCGGGAGCCCAAAAATTGGATAAAAATGGAGCTCAAATAACGGGAGGAATGATACCGTGCAATCTTTAACAAAGAAAATGTCACAAACATTAGGTGGTTGCCAAAACCAGCCAGTGCCTAGATGATCTATTCATTTTTATGTAGGGAACCAAATATCAACCTTCACGGAATCCATTGCTATAATGTTTTGCCAGGGCTCTTTTTGGTACCCAAAATGATGCCTAATATTTGAAGCCATCGATTCGTCAAATTCTGAGGGGTTTATTACGGTGTTCACGGCAGAAAGGGAGTTTAAAAAGATGGTGATGTGAACGAGAGAATAAGGATTGAATATAGATTCTAGATGGAGGTTCATTTTAGTATTCGAGGTCATTTCGAAACCACGAGCCAGAAGATGAATAGGTATTGATGTAGAGTGCAAATCTAATTGGAAGTGTACCGCCATTTAGGTCTAAAGTGTCAAAATCAACAGCATCAAAAAGAACAGTGGCATCAATGTGTCCAACATCAACATCAGACACCCAACTCATCTTTCCATCCCGTAGTGGTGCCACTTATTCTCAGCTGGAGATGACATCCTCTTGTGCAGGTGGTTAGTTCGTAGCCGCAGCTGTGCTGCATTGCGTGCATTACTTGCCTTTGCGACCAATGGTTCTCAGGAGCATCATCCAAACGTTTGCACAGTCTGGCTGGAAAAATGTAGCAAATGATGTCCTTCCATCTCAATTGACAGTTTAGATGGAGAAAAAGCAATTCCAGTTGATCTGGTGAGTGTCCCGAATGATGGCGGTGTTTTTCTGGTAGACCTTCCAAAGGTGTATGAACATCGTGGAACTTGGAATCGAAGTTCTGTGATAGTTTCAAGCTACGCCCTTTCAAAACGATATAAACATGCATCAACAAAATGGAAAACTGAGTCATCAAATGATAGTTACATCCTTTTTCCCCAAGCCCAGTTTTGGCTCTAGCTTGAAACAAACTGTTTGCGAACCTTCACAGTGTTTCTTAGCAACTGTAATGTGCAGGAACAGCGCTCTACAAGCGCGGAACACGAGGAAATTGCGAAGAAGTGCATCGATCAGATTTTCGAGTCTCACCATGGATGGGGAAAGTGGATCAGTTGTCGTTTCTCCAGTGGTTCAATGGAAAAGAAGCACTTTGGAAAACAATATACTTACCCATAGGATCCATGGGCCTGGTATATTTTACCTGCATTGGTTCATTTTTTAATTTTAATGGTACATCGGTAAATGTAGGTAATTATCAAAGGAANTTACAATAGAAAATGCTCGTGGTGAGCTGGAAAAGTAACCTCGGTTGCGAGGCGGGTTGCGGTTTGCGTTTTCATGCTCGGATCATGGTCGGATCATGGTCGGATCATGCTCGGATCATGGTCGGATCATGCTCGGATCATGGTCGGATCGGCCCCGCATTGGAAATGACGTTTCACCTGTTTTTGGAGATTTTCTTTGAAATCTTGCAGTGTCATTTTTCGTGGCAGGCGCAGTATTTGGTGAGGTTGGATCGTGATACCTGTTGCTCCGCGCATTGGAAATGAGGTTTCATATGTGACGACGATCAAGCATGCGAGTGATTTTGTGTGGCAGGCGCAGTATTTGGTGAGGTTGGATCGTGATACCTGTTGCGTCGCGCATTGGAAATGAGGTTTCATACTAAGTGGTTCCTTTGGCATATATGTACTTACAACCTAGTTGTAAGGTAGCTTGTAAGTATAGGTAGAAGTGAGGCATGTCGTGTAAATCGTATAAGTAATTTGAGCAGCTTAGGTACAACTTACAACTTTGCAAGTATACGTAGCAAAACTTATATGTTCCCTAAGTTATTGCAACTATTGTCTAAGTTTTTCTACGTTTTTGTAAGTTTTCCTAAGTTTTTCTAAGTTCCTTTTGAACGATTTAGCAGCTACTTTGGACATGTTGCAAACTTTCTCTATTAAAACCAAACAAAGCCAACACTAACAACTGGAACCATTTTTCCACCTCCCTGCGCTTGGTTTTTTCAACAGTTGGCCTTTGTGGCAAGAAGAATGAATGTTTTTGATTTGAATCAAGGCGGCTCATTGGGCCGCATATGGTGTTTATGTCTGTTTCTTTGCAAGAAGGGTAAACGTTTTTTAGTTTCATCATTGGATAGCATTCGTGTTTCTGCAAAGGTTTCTTGTCATGTTTGAATGCAAGTACCATCAGAAGCAAAATCTGCAAGGTTTGGAATATATGCCATGGCTTTTGCTAGCTTTTATTTATATAAAATANAATGTTTCACAGAAAGACATTGCGCCCTTTTTCAGTGACACGGATTTTGCATGTCATGGCTTATAGGGTGTGTAGTGGCAATGGTGGAACGCTTGAAAAGCGTCCAAGATTTCTTAGTGAAATGTCAAGGGTCTGATGATTTTAAAGCGGTGCAGCAAAAACAATTTGATGGCATGCTCAACGAGCTTCGCCTCTTGAAGACTGTGCCCCTTGAACAAGCATCTGAAATGATGGATTTGATTCGCGCTATGGTTTGGACAGATGATATGAAGGAAGCGCTGTGCAAGGTTGTGCAAGGCAAAGCTTCTCTCAGCTCAACCAGAGTGGTGCTCCAACACTGGACAAATTGCCCTTTGTTCTTGCGGGAGGAGGATTGGCTTCGTCTCACAAATGTTGGCCTTCAGTCCCAAGCATTCACGGTGAATTTGAAAGAAATGGTAGACCATTTGTCTTTCAGATCAAGATTCAGTGCAATATTTTTTTTGCATGTGTTTGTGTGGACTTGAGCAAAAATTTTGTTACCGCTGCATCATGTCAGTGTTCATTAAGGTACCTGCTCGGCCTGCGGCACCCTGATGAGGAAACATATGGAATGTTGACCACATTGCTGCTGATGACCGACCAAGCTCGATTTCAGGATCCCATTGCCTTGCGGTCTGCCTACCTCGCTACCAAGTCACAAGCCAAAGCAATTTTGAATGTCTTGAGGAAGGCAGAGGTGCAGCCTGACTTTGGTTTCTTACAAGTGCTTCCGCTCAACCCACAGGAATTGGAGGAGAGCAGGCTACAACAAGCGTTTGGAGATAGGAAAGCACCTGCAACAATGCCTTCCACAGTGAAACTGGAGCAATTGTAGTTGCTGAAAAGCATGATTCCGCTCAGGTCCACCAATGCTTCCATTTCACTGCAGATTCCAACCACTGCAATGCATGGAGTGTCTCTTCGTGGCAGCAGGGCGCAGAGCACCGCATGTTTGCAGATGCAGGGTGGTTTCCCTACTGCAGCTTCAAGAATTGGATTCAACCAGTTTGCTTTGCCAGCTCCTCCTTGCCCAGGATCTGTTTCGGGTGTATTTGTGAAGTTGTTTGTTCAGATTATCTTGACTCATGAAAAAGTTTGAATCAATATATAAATTCAGTTTGGCCGAGGTGTTAAATCAGCGAAGTCCATGAATTTGCTTTCACATGAAATGCCAAAACAATCTGCTATGCAGGACCACCACAGCTAGCTTTGATGGATCAACGTCATGCAGGTGGTGAACAAGCTAGTGCAGTCAACCTGAGTCTTGGTCGAGCTCAGCTTGCTTTGCCAGCCCCACCTGTGGGGCAGAAGGTGGAAGAACCTGCTGCAGTTCAGCCAGCAAGCAGGATCCAAGCTGCTGTGAAGGAAGAAGGTCAACCTAAAGCTGTTGACAAGAAAGATGAAGTTCAGAAGAGTGAAGACTTGGAGAAACAACTTGACGAAGCAGTGGAGACTGCTGGTGCTATGGACAAAGGCAAGAAGCTCCAGTTGAATGAAAAGAGCACTTCTGCAGGACACAGGGATGGTTATGAGCAAAAAGGATCTTCAAGTGCGGCGCCGCAAAAAACTTGGCCAAAACCTATCACTGTGAAGGAGTCCATGGCAAGATTGAGGGAAGCTTTGGACACCAGACAGGCGCAGAAGACCAGCAATGGCAAAACAGGAACTTTGAAGAAACCAGCTGCTTCTACATCCTCTCCTGCAGTTTTGCGCAAGCCATCATGTGTGAAACCTCCTGCGAAACGTCCTGCTTGTGCAATTGTTGAGAAGAGTGAGAGTAGTAAGATGCCTTCTGCAAAAAAGCTGGATCCTGTGAATGGGAAGTTGACCAAAGCCCAAGCCAAGAAGATGAGACCTCATGGGTGCTCGAAATGCCGAGAGGTGCCAGGATGCACCAGATCATGTTGGATCAATCGGAAGTACGAGCTTTGTGGTGAATGTTGCCCAGCAGCCCCTTGGACGGTGAAAAAGATGCATGCCCATTGGAGTAGGAAATGTGTGAGATAGGAAAAATTGGTAGTATGGTAGTATTAATTATTAATATCTTCCGCTTCCAGTAAGACACGGCTCCCTGGGCCGTCTTCGAGTTATATATCAAAGACATTCAATGCAGGCAACAGGGATGGTTTCGCTTCTCCAGTCAGGTTTTTCACCCATTACTGAAAATTTTGGGAGAATTTTTTTGGGGCAGGAAATTGATCAATTTATCAGCCACAGTGATGATTGTATTCAGGATATTTTGCAAGTGCTGAGCCTGAGTCATTTCCATCTGCAAATACCTGTCATGTGACAATGTGCAGATAGTGAAAGGATGATTTTGTTGAGGTGCTTTTGTTTGTTTCTTGCGGCTCCTGGGGCCGCAACGGCATGACATACCACATTTCTGGTCAGGATGTAGATCAATGCTGGCTCTGCATTCAGTTTCAGCTCAAGATTTTGAAGTTAGGCAGTGTAAAACGTGAATGCCTTGGATCTTCAATCCATAGTTTACAGAATCAACAGCCAATCAGATTTGATGCAAATGGCCGACAGCCATGGTGCAGTTCCTGCAACTTCTTGCTCTGGCGCTGATGCTAAGCAAACCTCCCTCGAGTTTCTACTGCAGCAAGCTGCGAGCATGGGCATATACCCCAACAAGGACCGGGTCAAGCATGTTCACGCCTTGCTGTGGGAAAGATGTTTGTACAAGCTTAATTTGGTACAAGGGTTCTTTGATTGCCCCAACTTCTACAGAAAAATATGTCCATAACATTGGCCAGGCCTATAGTGATTTGAACTTTGATGAAGTGCCCAGCGCTCCAAGAAATCCTATTCCTGCAGCACACCCAGCAGATGTGGGCAGCATGAAGAAAGTGGAGGTGAACTTGGAGAGTGAACTTCTATCGCAAGAACATGGGCCTGTGAAGGAAAGCAATGCACAGGAAGATAGTCCTGTGAAAGGTGAACTTTTTCCATCGGCGCCACCTTGGAAACGTGCTAGAGATGAGCCACGACATGAGGCGAAGGTTCAAGAGGAGTCACAGGAAGTTGATGCTGATTTTCTCAAGATGGCAGAAGATTGGTCGGCTGAAATTTGGCACAAGCATAACACACGATTTCGATGGTGGGATCCCTGGCTGCAAGAGATTGTGCTTGTTTCAACTTCCAAGACTAAAGGTTGATATTGTTGCCATTTTTTCTGATACCCAGAGACTGGGTCAAACCTCTTAATTTTGACCCCCTAACTTTCCAGACCTTCTAAAATTTTTTGGGGTTTGCCGGGCCCCCATGACTTTCTACTTGGAAATTGGAATCAAGCAATTTCACCAGAGGCCTTCACGAATACATAAGAAAGATAGTTGTTTAGATACATGTGCTTGATTTTCCTTGGCATATGTGTTGTCGACAGTTTTACAAAGTGCTTTGAGTAAGGAGCATGGCTTCAAGTCCCAGAGGGAGTACGAGCGACTCTGGAGGCGCAAGTACAAGAGTTCTGGAGGCAAATGGAGACGCATGGGATGGAAGTAGATCCATCCACAGACTTGATGGAGTTTGTGAGCTGAAACTCAACTTAGACGCTTCTTGTTGAGTTTGGATTTCGATGGTTCATGTATAGAATGTTTCTTTTTGCAAGCAGTGCAACAATGGTAGAAAAAAGCAAAGCGGCTGAATTAGACGAGTAGATGTCTGAGTCTGGGTTTGTAAAAAAAACTTACTTCAAAGTGACAAATGGAGCGGCCCATGGGGACGCTTTCATAGATATGCATGTCAAGATTGGGTTGGGAGGGAGCGGCTCATAGGGACGCTTTCATAGAGATGAATGTCAAGATTGAGTTTGGAGAGAGTGGCTCATAGGGATGCTTTCATATATAGAGATGCACTTAACATATTTTGTTTTTCACAAAGATAGGTAGCAACTGGAGCGGCTCATGGGGACGCTTTTGAAGGTCAGGTTTTGCTGCACTTTCTTTTTTGCAGCCTTTTCCTGTCGAAGTTAGACACCACGCTTCTCTGTGTTGGCAGCTCAAGATGGCTTTGTCCTGCCCCAAATCACCAGTTGGTCTGGATATGATGTGGCAGTACTGCGAATTGGCTACAGCAGATGCTGAAGTTTTCCCCGCAGAAGACCCAACTCTTGAGTGGAAACTCCTTGGAAGGAAGAGCACCGATCGACTGCTTGATGCTTGGACGGGTTTCCAGAATGGTGGCGATGCTGAGTTTCTTGTTACACATTTGCTTGGGGGCTCCTTCAAATGGGTGATTGTCGATGTGAAGAGCTACAACGCCATTGCACACCATGTGAACAAGGCCTATGTGGCATTGTGGCTGAAACCACTCATGGCGACTGAGGTGCAATTGACTTTGGAGAAGACGTTTGTGGACTACAGGCTCCATGTTTCCAACCCCTTCACAATGGCCCTGCACTTCAGCATTTGGGATATTCATCGCAAGTATGACACATGGCAGGAGTGTCTTACCAATGTGAGGATGCAAGAAAATGGCCAAATCACAGATATGGAAAGAGCGCAGGCAGCAGTGAAGTTTTTGTTCAAGGGCAAGTACCTGAAGCCAAGCAACAAGTTCATCCTTTCAAGCAATGATGATGATGGAGACGGCAAAACCATGAACAAGAACAAGCAGAACAAGAAGAAGGAAGATGAAGATAAGAAGACTGCTCATGGCAAAAGGCAGAGCAGCAAATCCAAGACTCACGATTTCAAGAACCCGAAGATCGCCAAGAAGCCCAGCACTAAGAAGTGATTTCCAATAGTATCACTTGTGATGGCACCGACAGTTTTGGAACCAAGATGGCATGTTTGAACCAGCCAGGCACACACTTGCAGCAAAAAACGTATGACTGCAGCGACCTGTTGAGGTTTCCAGAGCAAACCATGTGAACCATGATCCTACCAAGCATCTTGCTTTTCAGTTTTCATTTATTCATTGAAGATCTTAAACTTTATTGAATGGAAATCATCAACTCAAAAAAACAAAGTAATACATTTAAAATATATTATATAACAATCCAAAACCCTAAACCCTAAACCCTAAACTCTAAGGTAAAAAAGGGACAGCATTCCCCCTTATATGGAAGTATATTTTTAAAAGTATATATAAAGTATCTGGTGTGTATCTTGTGTGTATCTTTGTGTACCTGGCATGTTTTGATATGTATCTGAAGTGTGTCTTTTTATGTCTTTATGGTATCTTTTGGTATCTTCCAAAAACCGAGTGGGGTCAGATATGCCCAGATACATCAAGATACACCACAGATACATCACAGATACACTGCAAAGAAATGATTTTTTATATGTTATTTGATTGTAGGGGCATTCAAATAGAGACATTATACTTCTTGATGTGGCCACTTGCTTACTGCTTTGTGTATTCTGAAATTCTTTGATGGTGCTGGGAGAAGGATTGCTGCGGCTCTTGGGGCCGTGCAAGATCTGGCAAACCATGGAGGTAGTGTTCAAAAGCATTACTGTTTATGATCCATGGCCTGTATATAGGCTCGCCTGATAGCTTAGTGAAAAGGAAACATAACACGTAGAATTGCCATGGCAGCAGCTGTTCTTTGTGAGCTTCCTCCTGAGATGCAGGGGCAGGTTGAGACACAGCAGTACGATCAAGACAGGCATGGCAATATTCTCACCTTCGTCAACACCTTCGATGCTACCCAGGCTGAAGAGTCTCAGCAGCCTGCCTCTCAAACAAGAGGACCTGAGCAAGAAGTTTTGGAAGAGCAGTCTCAGAAGCCAGAAGAAGATAAAGAGAAGGATGGTGAGAAAGCAGACGTGCCAGCATCGCAGTTGGATGTTGCAAAGAACCCTGAAGAAGTTCCTGAAAGTGAGAAAGCAGACGTACCATCATCGCAGTTGGTGGTTGCACCTCAAGAAGTTCCTGAAAGTGGTGACATTGCACCTTTTCAAGCTGACAAGTCTGAAAGTGAGCCTGACATCGAAGAAACTGTTGCTCAATGCAAACAGTGCGGTGTCAGCTGCGCAGTGCTGGACATGGTGGAAAGAAATCCCAACCAGCTGTGGTGCAAGAGTTGTAATTGCATCACTACAACCTTGCGGCGGCACCTTGCCTGGCCACCACAAGGCTTCACTTCCTTGAGTTTACAGGAGCAGCAAGGCTTCTGGCAAGATGCAGCCAAAACAAAGCAAGAAGGGGACACTTTCTTTAGATACGATCGTATCAGAGATGTCCTTCGCCAGAGGCTTGTTACCAGGAAAATCAACCAATCGAAGCGGGAGGTTGGAGGCAAATACCGCCCCTTGGATGTTCTCAAGCGGAAGGGATATCCCATCCCTCCAAATTTCGAGGCAACAGCACCAAGGGAATGGAACGAGTCTTTGCAAACTTGGTGCTATTTACTTGCCGAAGTTTCAGTGAATGAGTCCCAGGTGAATGAGACCATTGAGGAAACTTTGCTGGAAGCTGAAAGATTGGTGAAAAAGAAGAAGCTTCAGCCTCCCACAGAAGGCCAAGTTGCAATGGCCAGCTCAAGTGCAGCTGGTGCTCACATGGTCTTCGACCTGGTTTCTGAAGATGAAGATGAAGTCCAGGAGGTGAAGAAGACAGGCCAGCTGTGTTTTTTTCATTCCTTCTTCAATTTGTTTTCAAGGTTTTCACCATTGGTCCACAATTTGTAAAGCTGAGTTGGCGGCCTAAAGGGACGCTTTTTAAACGCACGTGGCTTTTCATTATTTTCATGTCTGTCTGACTCACAGAGGCGACAAGACAGAGAAGGAAAAGGAGAAGGAAAGGAAGAAGGCTCAGAGAAAGGCTGAGGTGGAAGAGAGGAAGGCAGCCAGAAAGATCCAAGCTGAGAAGGAAAAGGAGGAGAATAAGCAGCAAAAGGAAGTCACTGTGAAGAACGTGAAGATTTCAAATCTGGCTTCGAAGATGTTGCAGCCCCTGATTGCTGCTGGTGAGAAAGCTGAGAATGCTTATGAGAAGGCCATGCAGAAGAAAGGCGCTGATGATGCTCAGGTGTTGGCTTTGCGGCGTGGGATTGATGAAATTTGGGGTTTCGTCAAAGCTTGCAAAGATACAATGAAAGCAGCTTCCAAGGGAGGAAGGCAAGCTTTGGAAGACCTTCCATGCAGCACTGAGAAGGAGTTCAATGCCAAACTTCGCAGCCTCGGCACTTTGATGGCAGCTTGCAAGGTGCAAGGGCAAAAGCGAAAGACCAGCGCTGAGTGAGAGCTCTTTGGGCCTTTTGGGTTGTGAGCTGGCATTGGTCCAGTTCTGGGTTTTTTGGCATCAACGTGAGAACCCACCGATCAGCTTCTTTGGGTCAACATGTTGAATCTCTATAGATGCAAAATCTGTGATAGCTGGAAGGGAAACTTTTCTAGCTGATGTGCTGTGGCCAACTGTGTGAATGCACACAGATGCTCTTAGAGGCATGTGGTGAAAATTGAGGAGCAGCGATCAATTTGTTCAAGGTGCGGCCCTCTGGGACGCTTTGGTGCTTGCAGGTGTTTCTGAAATCTATATATATCTGTGTGGCTCATGGGGCCATTTTTAGATATGTGTTTGATTGTGTGAAACTAATGTCTCAGCAAATATGTTTTGTAGAACCATTTGCATTTCAGGTCTTGGCATTTCGGTCCAAATGTTAGTATGTTAAAATGCCAAAAAGAAAGCGTCTCTCAAGTGGACTAGCTTCGAAGCTTGTGGGCAAGAGCAATGTTTCTGACAAGTGTATACATGATATAGTATCAACAACCCTGACAGAAGGTGGATTGGATTCAGAAACAGTGAGCCTCTCTCAGTGGAAAAAGTTAGTTCTGAATGAGTTGCCCACGGGGTGTTTGCGGGAGATTTCATTGCCACCTTCCAAAGGAACAGAGCCTTTGATTTTTCATTGCTGCAATATAAAGAGTTTGTTGCAACATATTGCCAATTGTTGCCCCAACTTTGCTTGTCAGCTTTTGGCAGCCATCGACAAAGCGCCAGCTCGCAGATTTGATTTGATCGCTTACCACGATGAATGTACTGCTGGAAATGTTTTGCAGCATGGCACAGCCAAAAAGTGCAGCCTCTTCTATTTTGCTGTGAAGGAACTTGGGTTTTTGCATCATGAAGAGATGTGGCACCCTTTGTCTATGATACAGCACCGCATGGCCATGCAGCTCAAAGGTGGCTTTGCTGCAGCATGGAAAGGAGTCTTACGTTCAATCATGGACGAGGATTTGCATTCTGGTTTGGACTTGTTTTTTCCATCAGTGGATGGACATGGTCAAAAGCAACACAGATTGTTCTTCTGTTCTTTGAAATATTGGCTCGGGGATTTAGACGCCCACCGTATTTCTTTGGATGCAAAAGGCAGTGCTGGCATGAAGTGCTGTGTCAGATGCAAGAACGTTGTCAAGAAAGATAGCGAAGTGAGCGCTTTGGATCCATACTTTGTTGAAATCACCTGTAGTGATTCTGCACGGTTTGACCTGATCACCAATGAAGAAATTTTTGGAATCATTGATGAACTGTGTGAGAAGCAACTGACAGAAAACAAATCAGAAATGAGAACCCTAGAGCAAGTGGCAGGGTTCAAGGCGAACGCCCATGATGCAATGGCAGATCCTGAAGTTCGTGCAATGTGTCCTCCAGACCGCTTTCTGTTTGACCCCTTCCATATGTATTATGGAAATGGATGCTGCAGTTGGGAGATATGCCTCCTGATGGATTTGTTGGAGAACCATGGAATCTCCAGGTGTCTTTTGCAATCTTTCATTGCTGATACTTCTTGGAAGACGCCGTGTTCATGTACCACTTGGAAAACAGCAAGCGCAAGGGGGCGCCTGTTGGATGAAAGTTACTTTTCTGGTGATGTGTACAAGGGCTCTGGCTTGGAGCTTCATGCTGTATTGCCTTTACTTGGATACTACTTGCTTGAGTCTGATGTTGCAAAGAACCCACAGATTCAACCTGCATTGAAATCTTATCAACTTCTTTTGGAGATCAGGCTTCTTCTTTCAGACTTTCAGCATGGTGTGATGTTGGATGCAGACCGCTTGGACAAAGTTCAAAGTGAACACCAGCAAGCTTTTGCTGCAGCCTATACCACCCAGCGTATCAAACCAAAGCACCATGTAAGAATGCATTTGCCTCAGCAGTTCAGAACCACCCAGCTGCTCATTGATACATTGCCCATGGAAAAACGACACAGGGTGCCTTGATATACAAAAGTCTTCAAACGTACCTTTTTTTTTAACATTGAGCTGTACTTGGGTTGAGACATTTTGGAGAATTTCCTAGGTTTACCCATGTTGATCAAAAGTGTTGATCCCAAGTCAGGTCTACAAGAGTTCAGTGGGGCCATGGCGGTTTGATTCGATGGCCAGAGGAAGTCGCAATGACAGTGGGCAGTATACGAAGGCAGTTTTGTCGCGCTTTGTGGCCCATCATGTGAAATC
>DF241355.1:65028-82815 GCA_000507305.1 Breviolum minutum Mf 1.05b.01 | reverse complement strand
TCTACTGCTTTGAAAACATCTGTTCAACATTCAGTCTTATGTAGCTCGATGTAGCTTGTGTGTTTGACACGATGAGTAGAGTCACAGTTGATGAATGCTTCTCAGTAAGCATGTCAACAACTCTTTCAAGACATATGCCCAATGGTCACACAAGAGCAGTTGAAGAAGGCACAGTACTATGACGTAGAGACGCACAATGATGCACCTTCCCATTTTCTCCATAGAAAAGACACTGTCGCTTTGAAAGTTTAACATTTGTTGTCTAATCAGGGCACTGGCTATTTGTATTAAGAACTGTAGTAGAAACGATAAAAAGGACGGATTCAGATTTTGAAACGATGCAACATCTACGATCTGAGAGGGAATATGTGATATTGGAGTAAGATTTGGACACATTTTGATAGATTAGTTTGTTTGGTTCAAGTAGTTCAGAATACTGTTCTGTGTTTGAGTAGTTCCCATCATGAGAACCATGTAATGTAAGTCGTACCCTGCGTGACACCTGCTTGACAGGTGCCGATTGCAACCATTGCACCGGTAGCAGTTCCAGAGGTTCCCTAGACTGCTTTGAAAACATCTGTTCAACATTCAGTCTTATGTAGCTCGATGTAGCTTGTGTGTTTGACAGGGTGAGTAGAGTCAGAGTTGCTGAATGCTTCTCAGTAAGTCAGCATGTCAACAACTCTTTCAAGATATATGCCCAATGGTCACACAAGAGCAGTTGAAGAGGGCACAGTACAATGACGGAGAGACATACAATGCTGAAACTAGTTGTATCTTCCCATTTTCTCCATCTGCCCATTGCCACTATGGCGCCTCGTTCAGAGGTGCTATTAACAAAAGGTTGTCGCTTTCAAAGCTTAACAGTGGTTGAATCAGGGGCACTGGCAATTTGGCTGCACTTTACCAGATCTGTCTTGCAGGCCCCAGAAATGGCTGAGAAAAAGGAACCAGCCAAGGAAGTGGAAAAGCCAAAGGCAGATGGGGTCAAAGCATGTTTGTAATGACCAGAGTATCTGCTAGCCTTCTTGGCTATTGGCTGCTGGTGGTTTCATTCTTTTGTCTCAATGCTGAACAGCTCTCTCTGAAATAATGATTTGGGTTTGATGCTTTGCGCTAGTTGAGTTAGTTATGTGAGTTATGTGAGGCGGAAGTCCGCTGCAGTTTGCACAGCTTTTGCTTCTTGTTTTTTGTGAGAGCTTTTGATTTGAATAGGATTCTGTGTCTTGCAGGCCCCAGAAAAGGCCGAGAAAAAGGCGCCAGCCAAGGAAGTGGAAAAGCCAAAGGCAGATGGGGTCAAAGCATGTTTGTAATGGCCAGAATAGCGAATGAAAATAAGGAATGGCTGCTAGATGCTTTGCGTGAGTTGTGCGGGTTGTGTGAGCTGCGTGTGGCAGAAGTCAGCCGCAGTTTGCACAGCTTTTGCTTCTGTTTTTTTGTGAGAGCTATTGATTTGAATAGAATCTGGTGCACCTAGATGTGCAATCTGTGTCTTCCAGGCCCCAGAAAAGGCCGAGAAAAAGGAGCCAGCTAAGGTGGAAGAAAAGCCAAAGGCAGAGGGGGTCAAAGCATGTTGGCAATGACCAGAATGGCTCCTTGCGTTTTTGGCTGTGGGTTGCTGGTGGTTTTATTAATGTTTCTGATTTTTCGCTTAACAGCTCTCTCTCTCTCTCTCTCTCTGAAATAAAGATTTTGGTTTTGATGCTTAGCGTGAGTTGTGTGAGTCATGTGTGGCAGAAGTCCGCCGCAGTTTGCAGAGCTATTGATCTGAATAGAATCTGATGCACCTACATGTGCAATTTGTGTCTTGCAGGCTCCAGAAAAGGCCGAGAAAAAGGAGGCAGTCAAGGAGGAAGAAAAGCCAAAGGCAGATGGGGTCAAAGCAGGTTTGTAATGACCAGGGTGGGGCATGAAAGAAAGGAATTAATCCTTGCCTTCTTGGCTGTGGGGTGCTTGCTGTTTATTCTTTTGTCTGGACGCTGAACAGCCCTTTCCCTCTCTCTCTGAAATAAAGACTTTGGTTTTGATGCTTAGCGTGAGTTTTGTGACTCATGTGTGGCAGAAGTCCGCTGCAGTTTGCGCAGTTTTTGCTTCTTGTTTTTGTGGGAGCTTCATCTGAATAGAATCTGATGCACCTAGATGTGCAATCTGTGTCTTGCAGGCCTCAGAAAAGGCAGAGAAAAAGGAGCCAGCCAAGGCGGAAGAAAAGCCAAAGGCAGATGGGGTCAAAACATGTTTGTAATGACCAGAGTGGGGCATGAAAGAAAGGAATTAATCCTTGCCTTCTTGGCTGTGGGGTGCTGGTTGTTTATTCTTTTGTCTCAATGCTGAACAGCCCTCTCCCTCTCTCTCTGAAATAATGATTTTGGTTTTGATGCTTTGCGTGAGTTTTGTGACTCATGTGTGGCAGAAGTCCACTGCAGTTTGCACAGTTCTTGCTTTCTTTTTTTTTTTGTTGTAGCTTTTCATCTGAATAGATATCTGATGCACCTAGATGTGCAAGCTGTGTTTTCCAGGCCCCAGAAAAGGCCGAGAAAAAGGAGCCCGCCAAGGAGGAAGAAAAGCCTAAGGCAGATTGGGGTCAAAGCAGGTTTGTAATGCCCTAAGGCTCCTGACCCCTCCTATGGAAACACCAGACCCTCCTAATGACACCCCTGGGGCCGTAAAACACGTGGTTTTCACACCCCATGACATCCCATGGAGCCTTAGGGTGACCAGAATGGCTGAACTTGCAAGAGATTTGCAATTCCATTCAAGTCTTTTCCTTCGCGTCTCGGTGCAGGTTGCAACCGTTGCACCGGTTGAAGTACCAGAGGCACCTCTTTGACTGCCTTTTGTTCTTTTAAAGATAGATCGTTTTGTAGAAATTTTGGAGAAACTGATGTTTTTTAAGATACATGTTTCAATTTTCATGCCAAAAATGGGGGGAAGCTTCCACACGATTTTTGACACGAATTTTTGAGCTGTGGTTTCCTTTTTTTCCACAACTGCCAACCACTTGCCGCCAAACATGTGTTGAGTTTTACTTGCTACGAACCCAGGTGGTGGTTTCAAACATTTTTTCATCCCTATTTAGGGAAATGATTCCCAATTTGACGAGCATATTTTTCAGATGGGTTGGTTCAACCACCAACTTTCGTAACTTTCTTGATTTGACGGGTAGAGTTCATGTTTCACATGATTTGTTGCACTTTTTTCAGGTGCACATTGCTACCGTGCAACCTGTGCCACTGGTAACAGTGGCACCACTTCCAGAGGTGCCAAGATTTTTCAACAAATTTCACCTATCCGACCTTGGGGGGGTTTCTCTAGGTCTATTTTTTTTTGTCAATTCTGATAGGTACATATTTGTTGGGTGTGGCCCCCTTCCCAGGATTCCAGTGGCAAATAAAGGTTTATAGGGATTCCCAACGAAAAATGGAATAATCCTGGTGGTCACTGTTACTGGGAAGGGGCCATACCCAACATATCCCAGTTTTCTGGGATATGATTCAATGTTGTTGTTGCAGTTGTCTTCTTTTTGGCGTGTTTTGTGGTCTTCGAACGCACCAACACGGTGCGTTCGACATGTCCGATAGGATTCAGCGGTTTCTGTTTGGCTAAAAATCCTATGACATTTAGGGTTCCATGTAGGTAAATTATACCATACGTTTTAGATAATATATACCTACATGGAACCCAAAATGTTATAGGATCTTTAGCCAAAAAGAAACGCTATAACACTGGTTATTCAACCCAGCAGTTAGGGGAAAAACTCAATATACGTTTCACCCACGGTGTACCGGTCACACCAGTGTCCTTCAACCAATGTTATTGGACCAAGTTGGAGAAAATCCTGGAAATCCATGGCTGGTAACATATACTACCTCTGCTTTGGGGATGGTTTTTGTTGATGTGTTTTCTACCTACAAAATTACTTGACAAATCAACTTTATATAAAGATATGTTTTGGACCACCGAAAACGGTGTGAAACTGCGGTTGGACCCAAAATCTAGCGTCGTGTCAGTGAAAAAAACTTGTTTGGACATTTGACATGTTTCCAACGATTAAGCACCAAGACATTTGGGCCACCGTTAGTTTCAGGGAGTGTATATTTTGTTGGAACTACCCTTCCCACCCAGCAACAAAGCTAACAATCACCACCCAGCAACAATTCCATAATTCCATTAGGCCATGTGTGACGATTTCATGGGTGGGGGTTAGACCGAAGGAATATCCCCTACTTGTCTGCCTTCGTCCAGGTAAAAATCCAAACCGTGGCGCCGGTGGTGACGGTGCAGCCGGACACAACGGGAGAGGTTGAATTGAGTTTTAATAGACATGGAAGGGTATGATTTTTTTCAGGAGGAATGGATTTTTTTCAATAGAAATGGAGGATTCAAACCATTTACTCTATTTTGAGGATGATTTCTTACCAGAAATGGAGAGATCGAAGAGATTGATTTTCAGTATCATGAAGGGTTATGAAAATGAATGACACCTTCCGGAAGTGGTGTGAATCGAAAGAGATCGTCCCAGTTGGAGTCACATCTATGTATGAACATTTCTTTTCAACTCGATCAGTCTGGGGATTGAAATTGGAAAATTGGGAAATCAACCAACCCTCTTGGTTCATATCTGTTTTGATTTATGCACCTAGACATGCAATCTTTGAGGATGAAAAGGCATCAGAAAAGGCTGAGGAAAAGGAACCAGCCAAGGAGGAAAAGGCGGCGCAAAATTGTGTTGGAAACGAGTTGAAATATGATCTGTTTTTGCATGATTGTGATAAATACATCATATCTGAAATGAATACGCTTCTATCTCGTTTGCGTTTTCATATTTTGTTGCAAAAAGAAGTGGGTTCAATTAGGCATGGTTGGGTTTCTAGTTTTGCCCATGTTTTTTCGAGCCCACGCCTTCTGTGTGAGAGAGGGATCACGGGTGCGACACCAGATCCTATCAAAAACCCAGGATCCAAATTGCACCAAGAATAGGAGAAAACATCAATTTGCAAACTCGATGTGGGCTTTTTGGTAACAGTTTTGCCTTAAAGGGTGTTCTTGGTGTCCAGTGATACCTTCCCAATTGAAATGCCATCCAAAGGTGCCAGAAAAGGAGGAGAAAAAGGAAGCAACCAAGGAAACAGAAAGTAAGGCATGATGGCAGGGGAGCCTGTCTTGGCAACCTGGTTGAAGTACTCCTAATTCTTTTGAGAATATGAACATTTGAATCTTAATATGGATGGGTTGTCATTTGCAACTAAGAGATGTAACATGTGAATATTTGTTGATGATCAAACCTTTTCATAAATTTCAGGGGAACAACAAAAATCCTCATGTTGATTCCCCAACTTGTAATCGAGACATCATTACCACAAAGATCCGTGATTTTTTGCCCGTCCAGCCAGGACGACAAGGTTGACGAGGTTCGGTTTTCCGGAGGGAATGTTTTGACCGTTGGGAGTTGTGAAAGGTTCGAGGGAAAGATTTTTGAAATTTCCTGCATAGAAATCATACAGCCTACCATTTCGTTTTGAGGGATTATAACTTAGAACCCATATTTTTGCTTAAACCTTCATATTTTTCATGCTTTTGGGGTCCAGAGGGGTACACATTTTTTCAGCATTTGGATTCCGACTTTCCATCATCATTCTCATGTCTCAGCGCGGCCCTTCAGGGTGCCTTGGTGACTTCATGGCTTCTTTCTTCCAAGCAGACCTGGGCACCGCGACAATTACATTTGAAGGGTCCAATTGAAGAGACCTTCCGGGAGACCTGGAAAGATGTCCTGGGATCAGAGAAGTCGAATCATCAGATCTATGTGGTGGAACCTTTTGTGAAAGATTATCCTGGAACACCATCTCTCCATGCAATCATGGAATTGGATTCAGTCTCAAAAAAGGTGCCAGTCCTCGTGGAAGTGAAAGATGAAAAATCTTCAAACGCGAAATGGAAAGTTCATTTTGCTGAAAATCCCGTGAGCTTTGAGACACTGTCCGATTTGGATGGAACTTCGAAGAGTGGTGCGAGTCCTTCCGCTGCGGCCTTGGCTTCGAAGATTACCGTCTTCGATATCGACTTAAAGGAGGATCAAAAGCTGAATGTAAATCCAGGTGATTTGATCAAGTTTTTGGTACCTCAGGACTGAACCAAAACAAAAAAACGGCCGTTAAATGGAGTTGGTATTATCCAAGGGGTTTGGGTTAGTAAATGTGTTACTAAATCATTTTTGTTGTTTTAGATTTTAGATGTTGTTTTGTTTTTCCTGAATTTTTGTTTCAGATCAGTACATCAACTTGTTGCCATAATTTTCTACCTCTCACGATGATATATCAACGCCTTTCGTGATTTTGAGTGTAGCAAGGGGAACCAACCTGTGAACCTGTGTCCAACGGGAGGAGCACTTCAATGACTTTGGCCAGTCAAAAGGATGGTACTCCACAAAGGGACTTCAAGGTGGAAAGCAAAGTTGATGGTGTGTGCTACAACTCAACGACATTTTTGCCGGTACCATTCATGTATATAGTAGCTGTACCTACATGAGTTTTGTTGATTTTTATGGTAGATGTATAGGGAAATATACCAGTCCCATGGATGGTATGGGGTACAATAATTGAAACGAAGATATTTTTTTTGTTGCACATTCTTTTCGACCCAAATTATTCACGAAGCAACCACCGGAAACAAAAGACAGGAAAACAACCACAGAGATTCACAATTTTTTGGACATCAATTTGTTGTATTTGTTTTTTTAATACCTTTTTTGAGACACACAACGGAACGATGGGACTGTTTGTTTGGCGGTTTTGGTGGCGTTTCTTCCCCGAAACTTCCAGGTGAACTTTCTGAAAAGATGAAGGTGAGCTTGACCAAAACGGCCTTGCAAATCGAGGATAGCACCGCATGAGGCGCACCTGGGTTGATGAGGTAAAAACCCAGGGAAAATCTCTGTGTGTTTTTGTGTGGTTTTACCGGGGATGGCAAGGTGCAGTTTGCATAATATGCGCAAAAATTCGACCAAAATTTTGAGAAGCCAAGTTGATGATCGAGATCAACAGGGTTGTTTTTTTTCAAGCATTTTGTTTTAAAGGGTTTATTCGGAAAGACCGATCGATTTTTTGCCATGTTTTCTGGAACCGGAAACCATCGGATATTTCAAGCATTTATCAATCATCAACCAATCAACCCCCTTCAGATCCAAGTTTGCGGCCAGGTCCAAGTCCCGAAAAAAAGGGGGAACAAATGCATCGGTCGAAACTGAGGGAAGTTCCCGGAAAAAACAACGGCACCAAATTTCTTGAAGGGTGAGGGTTCTCACCACCCCGAGCTGAATGACTTCGATTCCAAAACAAGTTTTTTTTTCTCAAAGCGCCAAGTAGATTCGTAGATTTTTGTTGTCCTTTGTGCTTCAAATATCTTCAAATCAGAAAGGGGATGAAGACAAGGTTGGGGTGTGGGCGAATGAAACGCCATTGTCTCCAATGCTCTAAAACGAGCACTCGTGCTATTTGCTGGAAGTTCGTTTCGCGATGCGACATGACTCTGTCGCCACTTTAGGACGACATTTGATGTGCGAAAGTTGCACATCTCTGCACATCTAGGTGACCCTCCTATGGGTACAGTACACCCCGGAAGATTGACATGGAAACTAAAAATCACCCAATTGAACCAATTGAAAAGGAACATCATCTTCCAAACCATCGTTTTCATTTCGTTTTCAGGTTCCAGCCGTCCATCTTCCATGGTGCAATGTTTATGTTCTTTGTCGCTGTCTGGACAGAGTTTTTTCAACTCGTGGAGTTTTTGAGCCTAAAGGTTCACAACCATCGGACCTTCCAGACGTTGACAACGTTGACTTTCCCAAAGCTCAGAAGACGTAAATATACAATTTCTTTTTAATCAATGTATCATATTCAATTCCAATTCGGATTTGTTTCTCCATTTTGTTGTCAAATTCCAAAAAAAATGATAGCTCCTGTCCAGATTCAGAGGATGCTCGGTGGACTGAAAGCCAAAGTGCACACTAGTCAGCTTGGAAGTGACAAACATTCACGTTCATGTTTGAAGGTCATGAAGAGTTTTTTTCGCATTTTTTTCGGATCTGTTATGAAAAGTTGGCCAAAATCCACAACCAAAGTTCAAAAGACGAAACTTATATACCATATGATGTAATAATCTCAAACCGGATGTGTTTGTTTTTTTTTAGTGGTGATGAAGTGAAGAACTTTGATCGACCTTTCTTTTTGGAACCGAACTCTGGAAACTCGTGGCCTTTCTTTGGTGCGTGAAAGAAGTTGGAGAAAAACCATTGGGGCATGGCAGATGTTGGCCTGTGTCAGTCCGCCTTTTGTTTGGGAAGAAAATTCCGCCAAGTGCGTGATTGCAAAAAACATTCGGAGCATGACTTTTTTTTTGAGTCATGGGGGAAGTCATGGGATTCAATTTTGCGTTGTCAACTTTGTGGCCATGAGCTTCAGGACCATGAGTCGAGTCCTTAATGACTTAAGTCGATTCGGTTTTTGGACCATGACTTCCGGGGTAACCGGAATGGATGTTCGAAAATCAGACTAATGACTTACATTGCCTCTCTGATTTTTTTCAACGATTCAAACATCTGTCAAACAAAAAACAAGCACCTCCTATAGAAAATATCTAAGGTATATAACTTGAACACATCTTAAACAGTCAGTCAACATCAAAAAAAAATGGAACAAATCACACCAAACAAATTTTACCATGGATTTACCATAAAAATCAACGATTCATGTAGGGAGGGTCCCTTTTTTGGGGGTCGAAAAGTTTTCGTTGCATTTTCCTCGCCCTGGTCGACCCCTGCGCCATGTCCGGCGATGCGACGGTTTCCCTCAACGGATCTGATGCCGAGGTGCCTAAACCTAAACAGTTGACTCGCAGGTGCCGGAAATCCGTCCCTACCAGCTATGTATATATACCCTGGAAGTCCAAGACCAAACAAAGAATGGTCTTTAGGATGATCCATATAAAGGATTCCCTACTACCAATGGGCAAAGTTTGGTCTTTGGACTTCCTGGGTATAGGGTATATATAAAACTCCACAAAGATAGGAGTTATACGGTTATACCCTCCTTAAACCTAACATTTTCGCTCCTGAAAATCAATGGTTGGAAGATACATTTCCTTTTGGGTTTCGGCCCATGTATCGGTGCGAACGGTTACTTTCGGGGAGTCTAGCGATTTTTTGGGATCCGGGAAATGGGATTTTTTTATTTGGTTGGTGAAGAAAGGTTGGTGAAGATATTTTCAACTAAGATACTTAATTCAGGAAATCTTAGCTTGGTGAAATATGAATATTATTCCATTTGGCCCACACTTTGGAAGATTTGTTGCGTCTTTGCAGCGTAAGCGGCGGCATAGCGAAACTTTTGAAAACAGCAGAGATTTATGTTTCCATATTCAGACTCAGCCAATCATTTTTTGACTGTGGAGGTTGCACAAATTCTTTGGCAAATGTTCATGCCAGATCATTTCACACAATTGTCACATAAAAGTGACTTTTTTCAGCTTTTTGTTTTTGGTTTTATTATGTTTTAATGCAGTTTTGCCTTTTTGGCATTGTTTTTGCGGACCTTTATCTGGTATTTTTTGAGATATTTTCTTCTTATTTGCTTTTTTGACCTGTACCTTTACCTGGTTCGCATTTTAGCCCTAGGCATTTTATGAGGACATGGACCCCCCCAACTTATCGTTCCCATGACCCCCCAGGTTGTCCATGTCCAACCCCTTGACCCAGGTTGTCAGGGAAGCCAGTCGCACAGTGCGTGCCAGCCTAGCGCAGGTGGGCGGTGAAGCAAACAGTGGGACGAGTTGATCTTGATGGTGGCTTTGTTTCTTTTTCCTTTAAATGTTGGGTGCGGTGAGGAAGAAAGATGCGCAATACATGCAGGGATTTCCACGTCAAATTTGAGATTCATCAAGCTTCTGATATTCATCCATTGATATGAACCCAGTCCTTACATACATATATGATATATATATATATATTACATATATCACGTTTTTTCTTTTTAAACATTCCCATACTGTATCATTATGCTATTTAAACCTCCCTGCTATGCCTGGCATATCTTCAGCCTGCCATCTTCACGGCCAGGTCGTAGAAGTGACCTTAGCACGATGCAGTCGTTGTGTGATGTGTCTGGCGATGATGTTAGCTGCCGGTTTGCTGGTGATCCTCACATGGCTTCTCGGGTGAAGTCACGAAACGCGGGGCGAAACTCCCGGTGTTGGTTGGCTTAGGAAACAAAAAGGGTTCCGGGATGAAATAAAAAGGGCAGAGAGTTGGAAATTCGGAAGAGATTTGACAACTGTGATTTGTTTGAATAATAGTATGCCTCATGTTTTAGTTTTTGACTGTAAGCAACGAGTGTATACGCAAGCAACATGTGGTAAGTAACGTAAAAAAAAGGCAAACATCTGCAAAAAAATCCCAGCCCCGGTGCTTCGGGGTCCAACAAAAAAACTGTTTCACCCTGGGGCCCGGTGAAAACTCCGTGAGTTCCCGATCCGTCGGATCCAACCGGGACTCCCGATATCGGGTCCACCACAGGGCGGAGTTGGTCTACTCGGGACACGAGACAGATTATTGTGATCAACCCTTAGCGATGATGCTCAGGTTGGACGGGAATGAGGGGTTGGTTAAACGGAATGGACGCATTCCCATGGGATTGTTTATAGGTAATAGTATATTCACCT
This sequence comes from Breviolum minutum Mf 1.05b.01, assembly GCA_000507305.1. Classification (NCBI taxonomy): domain Eukaryota; class Dinophyceae; order Suessiales; family Symbiodiniaceae; genus Breviolum; species Breviolum minutum. The sequence continues at coordinate 72,102 of DF241355.1, read as the reverse complement.
ACACTATACATAAATGAGTTGATTCTTTTTATGGTTTTCATGTAGGTATACAAATATACCAGTTCCAAGGATGCGTCATGGGGAATGACATTTCTTCTTTTTAATGTTGAATTTCGCAGAAATGAAAGTGGATGGAAAAAACATCTTGAAATCAAACACTTGGTGGGAAACGCTTGGTAGTTGAATGAATATTGTCCTTGGCAGAGTATCATGTTCTTTCCAACAGTCCCAACAAAAACGTCGCGCTTTGCAGAGTATATATGCAGTCTCCCAGTGCTCATTTTCGAATTTTCTTGACCAACAGGTTATATCAGAGTCAAACATTTTTCTCTTATGTCAAGCAGGGTTTTTGTCGCATTTCTCCTATGCGACATTGGTTCGCGTTGATGGGTTTAGCCGAGTGCCTCAGGCTGATTTTCTTGATTGTCATGGTACAATGTATGCACAGAGCTATCATGCGCCATTGTCTTTGCTATGACATGGCACAGGACGCTGTTTCGAAACGCGTGGGTCCGTCATGTCTTTTTTTCCCCAAACCTTACTTAAGTCTTACCTGCCATGTAAAGAAGAACAAGCGAATGACAGAAAGAATACACCCGAAAAGAAACACATTGAACCCCCAAATCGGTGGATGATCCTTTTGACTTGCGCATATTTTTCCAAATGGGTTGAAACCACCAGCTGGACAAGCAACTTTGAACTAGGACATCATGGAAATCCTTTGATTATATCATAATGGATCCATTATTAGATCTCTTTCATCCTACTATTTTGAAGTATAGGTAAGTATAGGTAAGTATAGGTAAGTATAGTACCCCCCCTTCCATAAATAGCCAATTTATATCCATGGCTCAACTTCCAAAATGGGGGGTTTAGTGGTGAACAAAAAAACGGATCCGATCCCAGCCATCACCACTTCCGGGTGGAATCCTCGGAAAATCCTCGATTTTCGCATCACAGGATGGGCCAGTAGAGCCTTGGAGAGTTCGTGTTTTCCGTTGCCTTTTGTGGTTAGCCGCCTTCGCCTGGCCGATAGCTGCAGGTTGGAGATGGTGGAGCGGCGGGAAAAGGGAAACAGAAAAATTGTTTCCGGGAAACACCCGGGGGTGTTTTTTTTTTTGCAAAAAAGAGAAAACGGGTGAAAGTGTGCAATGACAAATGGACTAGTGTTTTTGTTTTCCATGTTTTTTTTCATGTAACCCTAACAAATTCAGAGTCATTTTTGTTTGGGAGTCGGAGTCAATTAAAACAACTGATGTGGTTGATTCAACGGGGTGGCAGAACGAACGGTCCAACACCAAACGTGAGTGTTTTGCATTTGTTGGGAAACCAAAAATTGAAAAGATCACTGTGAATCACCAGGGTGAAATTAATGCGACAGGATGGATGCTGATGAAAAGCGAGCACTGCGACAGCCAACTGAAACTTGCAGTTGAATTGCAACTTGGATATCTTGGATCAACATAGTGAAGCGGAGTCATGTGAACCTAAGGGCCCACCCCCGCCAAATGCCAAAATGCCACCGCTCAGAGGAAATTGGGCCCTATTAAAGGGTGATGAAGCCCATCATTGTGTCTTAAGAAAATCCGTTGAAATTCGACCGTGCGAAAGAGCAGCTGGTATTTTTTGGCTCAGGATCATCGGCTACTATTGCGCGCTGGTTGCGGTGGCCATCATACTTCCATTTTCGGTGTTCTCTGCTACTGGGATGCAAAAAACGGGATGTGTTTTCGATCTATCCCTCAGGATGCAATCGTGGGAAATGAAGCCTTACACCCCCAAAATTTAACATAGCCCCTGAAAAATGATGGTTGGAAGATGTATTTCCTATTGAAATAGTCCCTTTTTAGGGGACATGTTAGTTTTCCGGGGTGTAAACATGTGATTCGTTTGACTGGTGATAACTGGTGGTGACGAGCCAGCATCCTGGTGCCCTGGAGGGGGGAGGGTAGATCCAATTGGATGTGTAGAGGGAAATTTCGGATTTGAAGAAACATATTTTTCAAGACCCAGCAAACTTTGACCCTTACCAAGCAAAAACTCGCCACTAGGTGGTGGTTCTAAATTTTAAATGTTATTTATGTTCACCCCTGATCCGGATCGGGGTTTCATGATCCAATTTGACGAACGCGCATATTTTTTCAGATGGGTTGGTTCAACTACCAACTAGGAAAGACGTTTTCCATTTTCGCTTTTCATGGGACCGAGGGTTGAGTAATAGCAGTTGCTACTGTAGGAATGTATTTTTGGGACCTGTTTGGGAACTGTTTGGAAGACGGAAAGGAAAATCTTCCATGGATTTTTTCCAAAATGTTAAAGACATCTTTTGGAATCAAAATAGCTTCCAAGATATTTATAATACACACAGCAACCCACCCATAATTCCAAAAGATTTTCAATTTTCATCCAATTTTCCTATGGATTTGTCATGTTTTCCATTGATTCTATCCACCCCGAGGTGATGTTGTGCCTCATTCGTCGCGGGATTTTAGCCTTGCCACGGATGCCTGGTGCTGCACCGGAGGTTGGAGTTGGCAACGGATGTCCTGCGCAGGTACTTAGGATGTTATGATTATATGGGGGTTTCCTAAAATGGTGGGTTTCCCCAACTGGCCCATGGGGTTTTCCGGTTTGCCTACCAAAAAAGTAATCATTTTGGAGTGTTTTGGGGGTATCACCATTTAAGGAAACACCCATTGAAATATATGTACCTTTATGCCTTTATAATCCTTTATATAAGTATATGTATATACAGAAAAACAGTGGCAAATGCAAGTTGATAAGGATCCCTACTAAAATTCATCCAGGCTTTTTTTTGCGGTTTGAAATACATACATACACCCCCTCCCGAGGTTTAACTGTTGGCAACCTTCAAAAGTCACTTTTAGAAGGGAGCCAAAAGGCCAAAAGGGAAAGGATCGATTTTTCGAACCCATGCAGGTGTGTTTTTTTTAGGCCTATTTTCAGGTGCTTTTAACCCTTGCTGTTAGTTTTAGGGATATTTTTTGAGCCAACAAAAAATGACCAGCGACCATCTTCCATCCCCATCAGGACACCTTGGATCAGCTCCCAGAAGTTCCCTTTGAGCCATCGAGGTGTGGGACGGATTTTGGTTTCACACCCCCAACCTTCCCCTGAGGTGTTTGTTTAACTTACAGAGTTTTTAAAGAGTGTTCCTTGAAAAACGGGGGATTTTTGGGGCCCTATAAATTGGCCTTATAAATATATAGGTAACTGGTGTAAAGAACTCCTAGGTGGTGGCAACTTCAAATATTTTTTTGGAAGGTTCTACCCCGGATCCTTGGGAATTTCATGATCCAATTGGACTTGCCCATATTTTTTTAAATGGGTTGGTTCAACCACCACCTGGAAAAGGATGGTTGAAAGATGATATCCCTTCCTTTTCACGGGTGAACTGTGAAACTTCAGGTGTTGTGTTTTTCGGATGGATGGAAAGTTTCCCGCTTTCTTGAAGTGTTTTTTTTTGGAGTGGGGAATTGCGGGGTTAAGGTTATTTTTCACGTTTTGTTCCGGGGCCTTTTTTTAAAGAACTTTGTTCGTTTCCCTTGTTTGTTTGTTTGTTTGTTTGTATGTTTGTTTTTTTCCTTCATGGGGCTTGACATTTGAAACTGGGTAGATCTATATGGATTTGCAATTTAAACTTCCACTGCTATCATCATCTTGAAGAGTAACAGCCTATGACACTATGACCATGCATCTGGTCAAATGACATCGCGACCTCACACGAGTAGTGTTCACCCCAAATGGTGGTGAAAAGTAAGGGACATCCCCGAAAAAATTCAGGGAAACCTAGGTGAAGGTGAAATATGATTCCATTTGGCCAGATGCATGACCAGCAATTTGGTGCACCCCAAAGGATCCATGGGACTGGTATATATACCTACATGAAATACCATAAAAATCAACCATTCATGTAGCTAAATATACCAGTCCCATGGATCCTACGGGTACATCTTGTCACTAAATCCCCCTGCCATGAAAAAGTCATCCCATTTTGCCAGTTTTACGGACGACCCTTCGGCGCATCCTTCCACTTGCGCTGTGTGCTTGGAGCCTTTTACTGCTCATAAGGCCTGGTGCGTGGATGGATGGTGGATGGTGGGATCACCATAAAACTTCGTATACCTAAAAAATGGAGGGTTTTGAACGAAAGAACCCTGATTTTCGGCTATTTTTTTGGGGGTTCGCTAAGGGTTTCCCTTAACATATAGAAGCCGTAGCCATACTACTGCGGACCCGATGCTGAGGCCATCGTCCAGACACCTTGCGGCCATGTCTTTCATAAGAGATGCCTAGGTGGTTGGATGCAGGTGGGTGCCGTTGGATGTCATTGATACGGTTGATGGAAGAAATCCTGCACCAATTGGTATGGTAAATATCCCATTATCTATAGGTTTTCTACATCCCAGGTGGTGCAGGATTTCTTCCATCAACAGTATTTTGTTTCGGATGGTGATTTTGTTACTGAGTTGTTGAAGACGTGTCATAAGTTATGGATCCCTATATTTTTGTATGATATACTATAGTTATGCCAATTTTTGCCTACATGTTTATCCATGATCCATGGGATTAAAGGGATATTTATCCACTAATTCACTCTAAAAAATCATCATTCATGTATAGGTAAATATACGTACCTTTTGTCCCATGGATCATGGGATATCTATTCAACTTGGCTCTACTTTCTTGCAGCTTTACCGGCTACCGCAGGTGGCTAGTAGCTGCCCTCTTTGCCGTTCAAATGTGGCAGGCTCAACCGGTTTCCACTCCGACATTGAAACTACGTGGAATGATATCATAGGAACTATAGCCAGTTGTATAGGAACTATATAGTAAGCTGGGTGATGGTTTCAAATATCTTTTACCTCCCAAACAGTGGAAATTTTCCCCAATTTAGACGCCAAACTCGCGCCATGGAACTTTTCATTCATGGGTTGGCTTGACAACCGCGATTTTTTCAATATTTCTTCCATATAAAGATTTGGAACTGTCCAATTGAAACAAGCATTTATAATATGGATCCACATCAACTTCCGTCTTCACGGATTTTTCCCGCAGCCAACGACAGGAGAGGCCTGAGTGAAGGACAGTCAGTTTGGTGACTTGCTGCTTGAGCGAGTCTAAGCTTGCCAGCTTTGCCGTGACGTGGATGTGGAAAAGATATTTTCGTTTGTGATCCTTGTTATTTGAGGAGTGACCAGTGGACCCTTGTTATTAGCTGTACACTCCCCAAGTGAAAAACATGGAACCTGGAAATGATGGTGTTTTTAATAGGAATCTCCTTTTCCAAGGGCTGATGTTCAGGTTCCATGTTAAACTTCAGGGGTGATATATATCTTTTATATTTTTAGATATACATCCATATGTTTATTGAAAAGATACAATTAAAACGAAACTCCAAGAATCTGACAGCCACATCCACAGCTCGTGGCGCGAACCCAAAAGCATCCACCGCGTTAAAAAAATCTGACAGCCACACGCTGCAGGCCTTTTCGCGTCCGGAAAATTTAACGGCTGGGAAGCTACAAATCACCTTATGAAAAAGGAACATCATCCATCCACCCACCTCCATTTTTTTGGGTTCCAAATGTTAATTTTCAAGGTATTCCTTGGTTTTTTGATGTTTTTTGGTTCCGTGTTTTGCTTTCAATTTTTCCATTTTGGGAGTCCCAGTCATGTTTGGTAGTCTTCCACCAGCCAGGCGCAATTGTTGTCACTTTGCTGATGATTTTTGTAGACGTCAGAAACTCAGCAAAAAGATGCACCTCTACTGGCTGGTACCTAGAACCCAAATGACCCTCGTTTTGATTGGAATTTCGGCCTTGTTTTTGGGGGGGTTGACCTTCAAAAATAGAGGTCATTGGGGTTCTAGGTAGATTTACCCTGAGTACGTAAGATGAGAGTCCACCAGGAAGGCTGCCGCTGGATACGGTAGATTAGAAAAATGAATGTTTTTGCCTCAAAACATCTTGTATCAAATAGACCTTTTTCACACGAATCAACATCAAACGTAATAAGATTACTTCTACCCACCAAAACCACGATTCTGAGTTTTATATGGTTAAAAGTTATAAGTTCATAAGTCAGAAGTAAGAAAGTTATAAGTACTAAGCAATAAGTGTTTAATCTTTAGACATATAGATATACAAGTGACCTGGGTGGTGGCAACTCAAATATTTTTTTTATTTTCACCCCTATTTAAGGGGAAGATGAACCCATTTTGACTTGCGCATATTTTTCAAATGGAGTTGGTGAAAAACCACCAACTAGAGTGGACATAATCTAAATTTAAACCTTTCAAATTTTGTCGGTGGGTGGAAGGACTTTTCGTCACCATGATTTCGTTTCGATGTACCAAAACGGACCGAGGTTTGAGCGTGTCGCCTCTCCCAAGTTGGGTGCCGGGGAGCTGCCACGAATGGGGATGTCTGGAAGATGAAAACCCTACCAGAAGCCATTTTCATGGCCATTTGGAAGGGTAGCAACCCGATCCTTAAGGGGACTTACCAACTATAATTATTAACCATGTACTAACTGGGATGATCCTCCAAGTAGGTGGTGGCAACTCAGATTTTTTTATTTTCAACCCGATGTTTGAAAAAATGATCCAATTTGACTTGCGCATGTGTTTCAGATGGCTTGGACCATTTTTTTTGAATGGATTTGGTACAAATTAGTTCGCGACCTCACAGCACCTCACCCCAAAAAGGTTGCGAATTTTGGAAGGGAAATCCCATTATTTCAAAAAAAAACTAGCTTGGTGAAATATATAATTCCATTTGGCCCAAGTTTTTGCCAGAATCAAGAAATGGATGTTTCCAAAAAAATAGTAGGTTTCCCCCCCCAAATCATCCATTAAGAAAAAATAGAAATCATCCATTTTTGGGTACCCACCCCTAATTTTTGGATTTCCACCCAAAAATGAATGATTTATAATGGATGGAATTTTGGAAACACCCAAAAATGGAATTTTGGAAACACCCAAACAAAAGGATCATTTCTGGCAAACACCTAAAACATCCAAAATTCCATTTTTTTGTTGGCCAAAAAATG
>DF241355.1:1603-65008 GCA_000507305.1 Breviolum minutum Mf 1.05b.01 | reverse complement strand
CGGAAATCCATGGAAACTTTCCTTCCCGCAACAGGTGCATCGCTTCGCACGAGTTGGTGCGGGGGTGGATGAAACTTTACAGGCCTTCGAAGGTTTTGTGGGTTCGGATGGAGAAATCCATATATGGCTGGCAAGTGAAAGAAAACATAATATTGATCATTCATCAATATCCATCATCAAAAATCAAAAATCTATCCATCAAAAAATCGTCCATCGAAAAATCTATCCATCACAACATCTAATTGAACTTGTTTTTGTTGTTGAATTTGGGCTGATTTTTTTCAAATGATATTTCCTTTTTTTGGGGACATACATGCAACATGTTCTTATGGCTACATTTTCATACAAAAATCTGTTGCATCAAACTGGCGAGCCGTAAACGTGGCGTTTCAATGAGAGATTTGGCAAGTGCATGAAATCCATGAAGGTGTGTGTCGAACACTAAGAAACAGTAAGATAGACCAACATGTGCTGTTGTTTCATTTCTAAGTTTTTTTGTTGTGGCTTGCAAGATTCCATTTCTTTATTGAATTGGAAGAACTAGATCTAGTGGGCTTAGTGCATTGGCAAACTCCTGCAATCTGCTGTTTCACCCCCCATCTTTGATCATGGCGGATGCAGATGTAGATGATCAGGCCGGGATTCTTTTGAACCGTGGGCCGTGAACGTTCGTGTCACTCATACGTCCTGCAATTGTTTGTTGAACATGAGACAAGGTTATACGGAAACCTCTTGAAGAAAACACTCGAGCAATTTCTAAACAACTTGCATGCCAACATCATTGGAAGTAAATTGTCATTCATGGTAAAGTACGCTTTTTTCGCTGCCCCAAAAAAAATGGGCCCATTGGCCATTTCCAGGCTATCTCCTCCTATGCCCAATGGCTACTGAATAGCCTCTCTGAACATCGGGAGCGAGAAGAAGTCCTATCCAAGGAGATTACCGCTGTCCGTGAGGCTTCCATCAATCAAGCCACTGGAAAGATCCTCCGTTTTTTCCTTGGGTAAATTTTCATATCCCCTTCCCAGGATGCGGGATTCCCCGTGACCAAACCAGGATGACGAATGACATGTAAAGGTCTTGGGGATTCAAAACCATCACACCACCCCAAGGTAGTCCGCAGTTCGAAGTTCCAATGAGAAAAAAACATGTTTTGAGGGATTGCTGGGTTATTTGTGATCGTGTTTTCTTTTTTTTTGTATTGGGTGACTTTGTTTGGGATGTCACTAGGGCAAAAAGATGCAAACATATTGGTGACTTCAGACATCTTTCACTCAGGATATGCAGTTAGTATGATAGTTTTATTTGTACTATGATAGTTTTATTTGTATTGTAACTACTATTAATACAACATTGTATATATATACAGAATATGTGTATATTTGTGGCATATGTGATACATATGTAACATAACAGGCATCTGTTCCAAGTTCCAACCACAGGCAGCAGCTGTTGGTGCGACTGCTTTGGTGGAGCTTCGGGCTGCCGTGTGACTTGGCGAAACCACGAAACATTTCGCCACGGTGAATCTCCATAGGATCTGTGGGGAAATTTGTACCCTCCCTGAAACTAACAGCTCGCACCTGAAAATGGATGGTTGGAAAACTAGTTTCCTTTTGGGATGGCCTATTTTCAGGTGTGAACTGTTAGTTTTAGGGAGTGTATATTTATCATTACCCATAGCATCCATGGGACTGGTATATCTACCTGTATTCGTTGATTTTTATGGTTTTCATGTAGGTAAATATACCATACATGGATCCTATAGGGTTATTTACCCCCATCAAAATCGACCACTATCATTGATATATCGATTTACTATTATCATATTTACCCCCGTAGAATGATGAATCATTATTTACCTCTTATCATTGATCCCATAAAAAAATCAAGCATTCATATACCATTTCCATTCATGAATGATTGATTTTTATAGTAAATATATATATATATAGGTATAGTAAATATACCAATGAATCCCATGGGATTCTCCGTTTTTCCCGGTGCCATTTTTTTGTGGTTCGTCCCCGATTCCACAACGTGATTTTTTTGTTGGACGAAGCCCATGGCCGATGGGCTGAAATTCAAGCTAATGTCAAAGATATATCGATGATAGTGGTCGATTTTGATGGGGGTAAATAACCCCATAGGATCCATAATACTGGCATATTTACCTACATGAAAACCATAAACATCAACTAATATAGGATAATATAGGTAAATATACCATACCTGGTGATTCAAGCCGTGACCTTTTTGGGATGGTGAGTTCACGTGACCCTTTCAAGGGGTGAAAACGTGACCTCCAACGATCGGGGATGAAGTTTGGGCACTTTGAATCACCTGGCAGACATTTTTTCTTAAAATTTTGGTAAGTGGTACTGTTATGTACTGTTGATGATTCAGAAATCCTGCACCAGTTGGTAGATAGTTTATCCCATACGTGAAAGGGTTTTATACATCCTGGTGGTGAGGATTTCTTCCATCAACAGTATGTATGGTGTAATCATTACATCTAAAAAATGGCATTCCAACGCCTTTTTTTAGCAAATAACTTAGTTTTTGAATCTCAAGGTGCTTACAAACCTCCCAAAAACCAAGCCAAACATGTCATCCGACTCGAATGATGCTACAACTCTTCAGCCAAATCTTTGAAGAGAACAAAAGAAAACACAATATTTATCAGTTCTATTACTAAGTCCTTGTATTTGTTTAGGGGTGGATGATTTCTTTCCAGCCAACCTTACCCCAATCTTACCCGAACCCTCACTCGAGCAGTGACCAAACCCTATACCCCATGGTCAGAGTACATGGCACAGTCCCCAAAAGGTAGGTTAATACGGGGCTTATATAAACCAATACATGGTCCATGGTAACTGTGCCATCTACTTTTACCCTGGTGTATATCCCCATATATAATGATTTGCTGTATATAGGAATAGGAGATGAAATCCTACCCAGTTTTATAGGAACTATATAATAAGCTGGGTGGTGGCAACTTCAGATATTTTTTATTTTCACCCCGATCCTTGAGGAAATGGGAATTTAATTTGACTTGTGCATATTTTTCAGGTGGGTTGGTTCAACCACCAACTAGTAAGCCATTAAGGATCCCTCATATGAACCAGTAGCAAGGCTTCTGCCCCCATTGAACCTCAACAAAACCTCATCGACCCCTGGACCTCGCAACGGTAAGGCAAGATCAGTTGGACAGCGTGGCACGGCAACTTGCGCGCTTGGCACAAGATCTGGAAGCGACGAAATTAGAGCTGGCCGAGGTGATGTGGTGATTGATTTCATCTTTTCCGTGGATGTGGGTAGGAAAAAGGTAAGGACCGACCTGTATGACCTTGGAAATGGTTGAAACAGCAAAGATGTTTGTTGTTTTTTTTTGAAGGATTTTACCATGGAATTCATCATCATCTTCATCGTCATCATTGAACAGGATTTGCGATGAATGTCCCTCTTTGGGTGGCTTGTAAACTTTACCTTGAAGGGCTTAAGATGACTTATTCTTGTGATGTTTCAGGGGGACATTGTTTGAGCAAATCTTGTGCACGTGAAACGGATGTTGGAACCGTTGGTTTTTAACATTGAAACATAACGTGGGACAAACAAATGCAAGGGGAACAAAGTTGAAAATGAGAAAATGACGACTGTTGTCATAGCGAGGCACTGGGGAATCTGAGCCCAAAATTTTCGATGGCAGGTGGTCATCGAAAAGGAAGAAGATGAAGGTGAGTTGAAGCGTGAAGTGGAATCCTTGCGTAAGATGCTTGAATCCCATAAGGGCCTTCAGCACACGCAGGAGCCAGTGAAAGAGTGGCAGAAAACTCTGAGTTTACTAACTTTGGATGGTGAAAAACATCCACATGTTCAAACTTTTTGTGTTTTTTTTTCGCAGGATTGAAGCTGAGAAAATGAAAAATCCAAGGTTTTTTTGTGCGGAAAACGACGCGCAAAAAGTTCCCCAACAAAAATGCCCCAAAACCGCAGGAGAATCAGCTGGGCGCTTTGAAGAAAGAGCTCTTGGAGGCACAGTGAAGTTTTCTCACATCATGTAGCGGACTTGTATGAAACTTGTATCATATACCATGGGCACCAAAACATCGAACACCTACATATTTAGAGGTTTCTATGGTAAATCACCTGTTTTTTTTTTAGGTGGCCCAAAAAAAACTATATTTTTCCATGCAGTTGTTCGGGGCTCATGGTATGTAGATATATGCCTTAATACAGGCAACTGGTAGATTTTGTAACAGTAGATCTATATGATCATATATGATCATATATTATAACTTACTTGGAGGATCATCCCATTTAGTAAGTGGTTAATAACCATGGTTAGTAGGTCCCCTAAGTAGGGTTATTCCCCTTCCAAATGGGCTAAATGGCTTATAAATGGGGGTTACTAACCACTTACTAACTGGGATGATCCTCCAAGTAGGGGGCACCAATTACTTGTTCTTTGGCTCGGTTTTTGTTGGAATCAAACTGGATCTTGAAAACCGTGGCATATTTTTGTCCTCAGGTCTCGAATAATTAGATGCCACGTGGCTTTTTTGTTGGGCATTTTTTCCAACATTTTTCTGTTTTTTATCCTTTCTTTTTCCACATTTTTATCGTTTTTTGTACAGTTTTGGTGGATGGTGCCATTTTTTTCTGCCATTTCTGGAGGCCTCTGAGCGTGAGGCGGACTTGAAAAAACACCTCGAGGCTAAAGTCGGTGCGGCTGAAGAACGGGTTTTACAGAATCTCAACCGAGAAAAAGCCCAGTTTAGATGCCGTAACCCATGAGATCCATGTATGGTATATTTGCCTACATTTGGTTGATTTTTATGGTAAATGTATAAATATACCATACACGGATCCTATGGGAGATGGAAAAAACCTGGAGCTTTTGAATGATGCGTTATTTGTACGGTTTTATGTTGGTTTTATGTTGGTTGAAATATGAAATGGCAAAGGTAAAGAATGTAAAGACCAAGTATGACATGATGAAACGTGGATTTCAAATCGAGACGTGACCTACAGACAATTTCAAACGTCGTTTTGGAAACGTTTGCACCAGTGAACTTATAAATTTCAGTGGTTTCAACTCTTCCACCAAGGAAGACCGAGAATTTTCAAAGTCAGTTTACACAACGCTTGGAGGAGTGTGTCTTGGCTTTTGAAAATCGTTTTCGGAATCAAGTTTCCGGTGTTTCATGAAACAAGCCCACAAAAATCGTCGAGTTTTGGTGCTGGTCAACCTGCCCCCGTCTATGTTGGTTTCCCGCTGATTTTTGACCTCATAAATCTTATTATTATAAAACCCTTAAATTCTGAAGAGGCTTTCCGAAACTAGGGGACGGTTAAACAGTGACCAGAAATTAAGAGCCATTGGAACTATTTTCCTATAGGTTTTCCTACAAACTCAGGTGTTGTTGAAAGCCACATGGTGGAACTCCTTACGAAATTCGATATCTCTGTGGGAAAGCAACTGGAACAGTTGCGTGAAGCACAGGTGAAACCTCGGTTTTTGCGATGGAATTGGGGGGCGTTGGCAGAAAAAAACCCTATGAACTAAGTGGGTACCTGGCAATTCTTTGTTACCTTTTTGAGATGGTTAAGTGACCCTTTCAAATGATTAAGTGACCTCCAACTAGGGGATGAAAAGGTCACATTGAATCACCTGTAAATAATCTATTCTAACACATATGCTCCATGGGACTGGAATATTTACCTACCAATTTACCATCAATGAAAAAACCATTCATGGATCGTAAATAAATATTCCATACATTCGGCGCACCTAGCTATCTATTCATAATGTTTATGAAGGGAACCTTACTAACCTTCACGGACATCCACGGTTGAGGAACCCGAATCATGGACTTGAAACTTGTTCGGATCCGTTGGATTGCCTAAAATAAATAAGTCTTGGGAGTCTGTGTTTCCAAGAAGGAGCAACACACAATATCCGAAAAACTTCTTGAACTCTCTAGCATTTGGAATTTTAGCAACTTACAGTAACAACATCCAGATATCAAAGTCTTTGGTGTGGCTCTATTGAACTCTGCCGAGGAAAATGGCTGCTTCTTGATTCTTGCTCTAAATTTCAAACGAATCTTGCCAGTATGACAAACATATTTTTCCAGCTTCCTACAAGCTACCGTTGATGGAAGAAATCCTACACCAGTTGATATATAGGTACAATATCCTATTATTTACAGTACAGACAGAGTTTTATACATCCCAGGCTGTGCTCTTCCATCAACAGTATGACTGTGGACCCGATGTGTGATTTTCTTGGATAGCCAGGTTGCGATCCAAAATCAACACAGAAGCGTTCATTCCAAAGAAGAAGACACCCGACGTGGCTCGGCTATTGTTTCGTTGGGTGAACAAGGAACAAAAACCCATGTTAGGGGGGCCTCGGCCTCAAACAATCCCAAATGTATGGCAATGTTGTTGGATTTCCCTCATAAAGAGTGTAGCTGTTGTGTTGGTTTTATCTCATGGCCCGTGAAACACCTCTTTTTGATGGGACAGATTTTTGATGGGCAACTTGCAGACTTTTGGGGATGTTGTTCATCAAAATCCCACCTATAAAGGTACCAAAACCCCCCTCAAAAAAAAATTAAGAAGTGTGTAGTAGGTAAACTCCCCCAGCACAATCAGGAGGTTTCCACCTTTTTTTAAAACAGAAATGGTATCCATGTTTTGTTTTAAAAACCGTAAGACCCAACCCCCTGGATTAATGGATTCCACTTTACGTTCGAACGAGGTCTGGTGGAGGAGTGTGACCGGAAACTCCTGGCGTTGGCTGATCAAATGACCACAGTGGAGGAATCTCATCGTCATGATGTAGAACAACTCCATGCTGAGATCCAAGAACTTACTAACCAAACACAGGCGCCAGGGTAACAGGGGTGGGTGAACATTTTCGGAGAGTAGAGGTTTTTTTTCGGAAAATTGCGGCTGGTGATGGGAATGGGGTGAAGGAAAGACTGAAGAGATGAGATGGATCATGTGCTGCTATAAAAGTAGAAGCAGTCTTGAAGTGACAACAGAACCCTGGATACATAGTTCGTATGCTGTCACTGGATATACTCCAGGCCTCCCCATTTGTACATACTAGAACATACTAGAAATTACATGAAATCATCGCTATTAATTATAAGTCACTTTTGTTCAATTGCTTCCATTCATTTGTCTTGGATCCGGCGAGGAGAAAGAAAAGGAAGTGTTGATGACACCCAACCAGGGCTCCATCAAGATCCCTTCAGACACGGAGAGCCGCCATGCTTCTGCTGGTCGGGGAGTTACAGTAACTGGGCATTGAGGGCCGAAACCTTGAGGTGCAAATGGCAAAATCTCAGGATGTTAAGAGGGCACATCCATACATATATATATATAATATCCATATACATATCATTGTTACAGATCAGATTAGCATTGATCTTAGATATCATCCTTATCATTCATATCGTCAATGATTGTTATTGTTATTGCAGCATAGTATCATATTGGTAGTATTGACTAAGTTAAGATAAACGATTTCGCGATGTAACATATAACTGTGTTCATCACAGTTGTTTTTACAAAAAACGTTGTCAAAAAAAAGTCCAAGACATCCAAACACCTTTTAGGAGGTATATCTGAGGTATGTTGTTTTCAGGGTCCAGTCGTACATACATCCTATACATCCTACATCCTCAGTTTCCGGACCGAAAACCCCCATGGAAAAGACCTACCGGGGGCAGTAAAACGGATTGCTAAGGTAAAGAATGATCCACAGACGCCGGCATCCATTTCTATCCCGGTGGGTCTTCCACAGTCGGGTGGCAGTTGCGGTCTTCCCAGCACGTTGGGCACGACGCATCATCAATCATCGCACTCGCATGGAGGAGGACTCGCGACACCCAACACCACGGTGGGTATAGGGACACCAGTGGCAGCACAATCTTCTGTGAGACTTGGATGTTCATATTTCAGGCAGATTTTTTTGTGATGTACCCACCCAAAAAACTAACATGACAATGGAAAAGAACTATTTTTTAATAGGAGATACATCTTGATTCATGGTTGGTTTTCCAGCCAGTCATGTTAGTTTTCGGGGGTGTAAGTTATGAAATTTGTTTAAAAAAAGGATTGGCCAATCCACTTCCGGATGCGATATTTTGACATGTTTTTTTCATTCAAGTGATGACTTTGGAGGTGTGAATGGGGTTGAGGGATGGGAATATGTTTCGTGAAATTCACCACCCTAAGAATCATGGTAATGGTTTGGAGATCCCAGAACCCTGCTATACAGGATCCAGTCCCTTTATAGGAGGGTCCAATGATTCTTAGGGCAAATGGCATTTTTTTGAAGTTGGAATTCACCCTAGCGGCGCTAGTATCTTGAATTACTTGGGTCGGCGGTAAGTGTACTGTTTTTGGTCGGTCGAGTTTTTGGTCTACCCAGCAACAGTGGCAAGTGAAGGTTTACAGGGATCGCCGAGCCGAAATTTATTGTGATAGGAAAAGATTGATCACGGATTTGGGCTTTTCCAGTAACTTGTGAAAAAACCATGGTTCCCAAAGGTCTGTAAAGCAGATATGTTAGGTGATTTTTCATAAGAAAATACCAAGGCCACCTATCACTTTGGCCATGGGGACTCCACAGAACATTGTGGCGCCGGCCTACACTACAGCTACAACAGACAGCACCATGGAAGCGGTTCACCCTTTTTGCATGTTGTAGAACCTCAACAAATGTATTCAGTCTTCAAAAACTGTTTCAAAATTTGTGATCAGGATTCAAAAAAGCATAAATAACAAGTGGAAGTTTTGAAATTTGAAAAAAAAGCAAGATGTGGCACATTCTTCTCGCAGTCGTTTTTCTGTTGATAATTGATATCTATGGTTTTTGCCCAATATTTTCGCTGGGCAACCAACAATCAAAGGTTGGCGGTTTTCTCCAGCACAGCCGGTTTGGGCTGTCAGTGCTGGTGCAGGCTGGAACTTAAGCTATTCAACAAAGAACTGCTAAAATGGATCCCTCAAACTGTCACTTTTTCATATGTGTAGGTGAATCTTGTTGATTTATTCTTGGATCATTGTATGTATAGTGCGGTTTCTTGGTGGCGAATCAGTGTTAGATTCAAGTTACACTCGAAGGAAAGATGGGCATTTCTTGCAGATAATGAAGAGACAACACACATTCCACAACAGCCTTGAGGTGTCCGACGCTTGTCTGTGTTGAGCACACCGACCACGCATGGCTGAGGGATGACTGCGGGGGAAAAAAAAGTGCCCAGAGAAGCAGAGCTTTTTTGCGGAAGAGAAGGGGAAGACAAGTTCGACAGAGGAAAGTTGTTGTTCAAATTGGAGCTGTTTTTTTGGATGAAATCACACCTCCTTTTCTATTTCAAGGTGCCTGAATTTCAATAAATGGGTGTTTCCAAAAATAGGGGTACCCCAAAATGGATGGTGTATATTGAAAAACCTTATTAAAATGGATGATTTGGGGGGAAAACCCACTATTTTTCGGAAACATCCAAATTGCTTTCAATACGATTTTCAACCTTTGAAACTGGCTGACAAATCAACCTTGGTCAAGGCCGTCTTTGGAGATCACGGTGTCGTCTCCAGAAATGTCACAAACCTATGCGGTTCGCAACGACATGCAAGACGTCTTGCCGTTTTTTTGAATGCAACGTATGTAAACCATGATGTAAATCACATGAAACTGACATTTTGGAATACAAAGAACATATATGAATTTATGTCAGAGTCAAGTCACTCAACTTTTCAGTTTGAGATGTTCTTTTTGATTTTTTGGGTTCAAGTTATATATATATATAGTTTCATATCATTCATATCATGTATGGAACTCCTTTCTTGGGACACCTGGAAAGAAACATATGAAAAACCTGACTCACCGGTCGTCATTCTGCTGCCCTCTCCTGAGGCCTCCTGTTTGGCCTCTTTGGGCTCCGGGAGTATAGCTTCAGGCCTCCGCCTCGGGGAGGGTTCGGTCGGTGAAAGTCCTGGAAGTCGACCAAGGAAGCCGAAAAGATAGGGGATTTTTTCACCGTTGGGATGGTGTGAAAAACCCTGAAAAATAAGGAGGGAAATTTACCATATCAACAAGTGGTGGTGGTTATGTGGATGGTGAGTCTTCAAAGCTTATGTTCAACCCGGATCCCCTCAAGGTTTCATGATCCAATTTGACGAGCATATTTTTAAGGTGGGTTGGTTCAACCACCAACTATATAGTACAGCTTTATGCGAATTCATATTTCGTTGGTTTCTTTTGGAGAAAAAAAGGGCCCTTAAATGGAATCCTAGCTGCTAAACGTTTTCGATTCTTTGGGGCCTGTTTCGCAAAAATGAAGAATTTCTGTGTTCATTGTGGTGCACTGGCACAACAAGTTCAAGATAAAATTTGGTAAAGCCCTTTTCATTCGGCAAGAGTTTTTTGCACAAGTCAAGCCCCGCATTCGCTTGATTTGCAGTGCGACTGTGGGTCTTTCCTTCTGCAACAACCTCTATCCTACAAAGTTCTGACAATCTTGCGAATTTGAATGATGTTGAGTTCAATCATTCTCGTGTGGCCAAGGGTGTGTTGTCGGCAAACACTGGCAAATACTTGAGCTGGGCCACTTGCAAGCGTAAGCCCTCTGTGAGAAGGGTCCCCTTTCATTTGCCAAGAGTGCTTTGCACAAGTCAAGCCCCGCATTCGCTTGATTTGCAGTGCGGCTNCAGTGCGGCCGCCACAGGTGATCCAGAGTTCCAACCTCAGAGATGACAGATAGCAATACTTTTCGCGTAAAGATGTGTTTTTATACATCTTGTATTGGAGATTTCAACAAACGTGTTTTTTCCGGAATCGCCATCTGACATGTTTTCCCAATTTTGCCGCGCACAATGCAGAACTTGAAGCTGTTACGAACTTTTAATCCTTGAAGTTTGAGGTTGAGACAAGTGGGGAACTGAGATTTGAAAAGCTGCAAATTCGTTGCACAGTTTTACTCCAACGCTCCTTCCGACACTTTGCATCAACAAAAATTTGGTCCCCATCTTGACATGTGACATGTCCCCAGGAAGTATCACGAGAGGAGGACAGAGGGTTGAGCTGTAAGTTTGGGTTTGGGATCATGGATCCATCATGATCTATCAAACTGCCATGATTTGTAAGATTCAAACATCGGAGGCAAACTATGTGCAAATAATATACCTGACTGGCCAAAAATTGTTGTATCCCATATACCTGGCCCCCCAAACAACCAAAGGTCCTGATTCAATTCCAAAAGAACTGCTGCATATTGCGAGAAATACGTGTGCCTAGTCAACCATTTCATGTGTTGATCCCATAAATGATCCCATAAAAATTGATCCCATAAATATCAACCATTCATGTCGGTAAATATACCTTTTTTGGTTTCACGGATCCTTCATGGCTATTGCCGCAAGTGACCATTGACACCAGCCTTACGACAGAGAGGACTTGGGGCCCACCTGGCATCGGCAGGCAGAGTTCGGGGATGGTACCCTGGTACCCTCCCTAAAGCTAACATTTTCGCCCCATTTTAATGGATGGTTGGAAGATGACATTTCCCTATTGGGAAGGCGGCATTTTTTGGGAGGGTACTATTGGGAAACAGAAAGTTATACCGAATCGGTTGATGTTTTTGTATGTTTTTTAAAGTTATACTATTGAACAGGAAAGGTGTGCCTAGTGCATGAAATCATCATATTTAGTTGCAGGACTGTTTTTTAAGAAGGTGTGCCTAGTCAGCGTTCCATGGTGCTCTAGAAATGCATGTTTAGTGTACTCATGTATTTGCGCTTTGGATCTAGGTTTTTCATGCTATTTTCAGGATTTGGGGATCAGACATGTGAAAATCAATCTGAAATATTTATTGAAACCTCGGCGTTCGCATGATTTTTCTTAGCGCTGGTGAACACAATGACTTATACAGTTGGTTTTTTACGTGGGTTTGCATTTGTATCTGNNNNTACTGGAGTAGTACTTTGTAGTACAGGGTAGTACTGGAGTAGTACTTTGTAGTACAAGTTAGTGCTGGAGTAGTACTTTGTAGTACAGAGTAGTACTTTGTAGTACAGGGTAGTACTGGAGTAGTACTTTGTAGTACAGAGTAGTACTTTGTAGTACAGGGTAGTACTGGAGTAGTACTTTGTAGTACAAGGAAGTACCGGAGTAGTACTTTGTAGTACTAGAGTAGTACTTTGTAGTACAGGGTAGTACTGGAGTAGTACTTTGTAGTCCTGGAGTAGTACTTTGTAGTACAGAGTAGTACTTTGTAGTACAAGTTAGTACTGGAGTAGTACTTTGTAGTACGTTTCTTGTTTGTGGGGTCGTTTGGGTCTCGTTTGGGTCTCGTTTAGGTCTCGTTTTTTTCTTCGAATCTGTAAGCCTAGATGGTCCCGCTGGGAATTAGGTTGGTGGAGTGATAGGAAACTGCAGAATATCTGCAGTCGAATTGCTATGTAGTCCAGTTGTTCAAAATTGCAGTTGGAAGAGGTTTTGCAACTTATTCTTTTCTCTTCTTGAATACAAGTGTTGGCTGGCCTAGGCGTTCCATTGAGAAACCATAGTTTAGGACCTCTCTTTGCATCTGGTTAACATGCCCCACAGCTCTACATTGGATGTCGGCGTTCCATTGTGATTTGTGTCGTTTTTGCTTGATCTTTTTTGATCTGGTCTTGATATGAAACTGATCTTTGCGATCGGCGTTCCAATAGGAAGCGCGTGTTTCTTACCTGTTTTTTTTTGGAAAATATGAGTGCTTCAACGCGGCGTTCCATTGGGAACCGCTAGGCAGGCACACCCAGGCGCACCTTAGGTGTGCCTAGTAGTTCCATGCGGAAACCGATGTTTTTAGCCATCAGGCGTACCTTTCCGGTCCGACTGTACCAAATCGGTTCGTTTTTTTTGACAATTTCTTTTTTGAATCATTCGTGTCAAAGTAGTTGATGGAACATACTCAACAATCATCATCATTGAATTTGTCAAGTAATTCCCTTGGAAGTCAGCCACCATTTTAAACAAAGGTGCTTCCTTTTGGATGATGATAAATGCAATTAAAAGATTGATTGCTGGTTGGATTTCCAGCAAGATGGGCCCAAAAGCCAGTCATACGTAGGGTCCCATAACTCCACTAAAAAGGGGGTCAGTTATAATCCCAGTTGCTCATGGAAAATCTCCTGCACCACTTGGGAGAACCCCAAAAGGTCTTGATACTGGTAGTACTGTTGATGGAAGAAATCCCAAACAACCACCTGGGATGTATAAAACCTTGTAAATAATGGGATGAACTACCTATAGACGGGTGCAGGATTTCTGAACCATCAACAGTATCACCAACATTTGGGCATCCTAACCGGTGGATTTTTTCCATCAACCGTATAGCCATTCATGGATCCACGGAAAGGACTCTGCCACCATTGCACCCTTGTGAGCCGGTTGGATGGGGAAGATCTTCCGGATTTGGATTTGGGATATTTCCAAAGATATGTTTGGTGGTTGTTACGTATATAGACTTTATATGATATTTTGATATTACAATATACATGATATGTAAAATGTGTATCGCTACAATATGCAAATACATGTGTATATTTATAATATCCATTGCATACACTAGAAACTACGCAATATGAGCATTATACAAATTCTATCATATACGCATCTTCCTAACATTGGGAACGGTATGAGAAAAATAGAGATCCAAGGTATGAGAATCATAGAAATCCAACTGCAACATTCCCGAATCCAAGTGCAAAATCGGATGCAACACCGCATTGCGAGAAAACTTGATGCGTAGGGACTGAGAATCTCCGGGAAAAGCCCGACATGGCGACATGGTGGGTGTTCTAACATGAATGCCTCCAATGTTTTTTTGGCAAAATATCCAAAAACAAAATCTTATGGAAACCATGGGTCTCTAATATTTTTCATGTGCTTGAAAAGCCTGGAAGATGTTGGAACAACTCAGCCATCATCGTGAGTGATGTGTCATTTGTGCCCTCTTTTTTGAGGGTGGCCAAGCTGCCAAGCTGTTTAGTTCAGTTGCATTGCTTGGTGTTTGCGAGTTCAACGGTCAACTTTTGTTTTTGCAAGAACCGATGTTCATGAAGTATAGCTTGTGGTGGTTATAGGGATGCCATTATATGAGCTTCTTCGGCTGCGAATTCTTCAGCTGTCGTGCTCAGTTTTGCCATATCTTTTGACATGCAGCACATCGTCAAGCACTGGCAATGTAGATAATTCAAGAGTAGATGATCGCGTGGTTTGCCTTCATGAGCAAAAGATCGAGATGGAACAGCGATAAAGCAGTTGTGAAATCTACTTGTATACGCCTACATACATGGGTGCATTACCAGGATGGTAAAGCGACGGGGAAGGAGGTGGAACGATATAAAATGCTGTCCCATACGTTTGTATCTGTATCTATATTTGGCATATATACATATATATATATATGTATATATATATATACAAAATATAGAAATCTGTAAAGACCATATGAATGAATGCATCTCAAAATTCAGGGTCTTCCATCCAGCAGGCTTTACCTTACGCAAACCTATCCATTTCTACCGGGATTTCTTGCATTTTTTTTGTTGGAGCTGTGGAAAACCGGAGGGCTTCTTGTTCAGTCGTGTTTTCTGGGGTGAACTTGAATATCACAAAGAAAACGAGTGATCAAAAAAGAGGACTTGAAAGTCCCGAATTTGTTGTGTTCACCCTCAGCATTTTTTTTTGTTCCGGATTTGGGTACACGACCCAATAATTTTTGGTTGTGGAATCCAAATTGGAATTCATGAGCTTCGCACCATCAGGCTTCTAGCAGCTAATGGACTTCAAGATTTGTCTGGATTTTGCAGCTTTCAGCGGCTGAAAAATGATTTTCCAACAGAACAACCAGTTGAGCAGGAATCAAAAAGGACAGAATTTTTTTCATCAAACAAAAGTCAAAATATATGATCACTTGAACCCCCAGGGAGATTTTTTGGGCAGATTTTTGATTGGCGGGAGCGTCAAAGTGTAGAAATGGCAGGCGCGCGAATGCTGTGAAGTTCTAGGTGGACGACTCATCATATTCTAGCAGAAAGTCTTGAGATTTGGACATATCTTGGAATGAACATTCTCCCAGCAAGCAATTAGTAGGGGAAATTTCTCCCCTTTGCTGTGGTGTTGAGTGTTACTGGGGAGGGGAATTCTAACGCATACAGTATCCATTGAATCATGGCATGTTGATTCTACTCAATCCATTTAAACGGATGACAAACATCTAGTTTTCACTCCAAATAAACAAACAATATCGCAGACTGGAAAATGAAATTTTTGCAAAACATGATGTTTATCCTGAGTGAAAACTGGGGATTTTCCATAATTTTCCATGGTTAGTAAATACCAAAAACCCACTAAAAACCCCACCATGTGAGCCGATTTTCAACCTTGTCACCTGCCACAGACCTTGGATTTTTGGCACCGATGGAAACCTCCACGTTGTACCGGGGATCTCCGGTGTCGGCGTTTGGGGAGCCCTGGGAAGTATTCGCCTGGATGGTTGAGAGGGAAAAGCATTGCTTGTTGAGATTCATATTAGGGGAAGGGCAAGAACTCTTAGATGCTCAAAGTATTTTTTTGGGAAAAAAATCG
Organism: Breviolum minutum Mf 1.05b.01; assembly: GCA_000507305.1. Classification (NCBI taxonomy): domain Eukaryota; class Dinophyceae; order Suessiales; family Symbiodiniaceae; genus Breviolum; species Breviolum minutum. The sequence goes on along the minus strand of DF241355.1, from coordinate 49,347 downwards.
ACTCAGAGATAAACAGAGCAACAGCCAAGGCCACCTTTACCCCAACGTGGCGCCAGCACGGCCACCCTTACGACCGTTACGGTGACGGCGGCGAAAAGCGGTGTGGTGGCCGCGCTGCGCGCCACGGCGCCAACGGCACTGATGGTTGTTGGTGCTGCGGTTGTGGTGAATCGCAGGCGGGATAAAAAACATCCGGAAGACCTTACAAGATAAGCCCAAAAACCAACCATGCAGTTATAATGAGGTTATTATTGGTCAGGTCCCATCAAAACTCCACTAAAAAAGGGTGAAACCTATTTATTTTTGGCGAATTTGTAGGGGGTTTTGATTTTTTGACTCCAATTTTTTCCAATCGTCCCCGGGGATTCGCCCTCTCCTCGTAGGGATGCGAAGGTTTCCCTTCCCCAAATTTCCAACAAAAAAGCTGCAGGGCATGCACCTCGATTTTCTTACATGAGGAAGAAGAGCATTCAAAAAGGAAGACCTGCAAAATGACGCATTATACTGTTGATGGAAGAAATCCCAAACAACCACTTGGGATAACCCCAAAAGGTCATGATACTGGTAGTACTGTTGATGGAAGAAATCCCAAACAACCACCTGGGATGTATGAAAACCCTGTAAACACTGGGATAACGGATAAACTAACTATCCACTGGTTAGCCGGATTTCTGCACCATCTACAGCACCAACAGTGTTTGGATGTGAAAAAGGTTGAATGAATAGGACCTACACCCCCCAAGATTAACATAGAACCTGAAAATGATGGTTTGGAAGATGTTTCTCCTTTTCCAGGGGTGTATTCTCAGGTTCCATGTTAATCTTCCCGGGTGTATATACAAGATATACAAACAGCAAGGGACCGAACTGAGGTGCTAATATGAGGGTTTTTTTTCGGTTTGGTATAGTCGACACCCTTGGATTGGACACCTTGGATTGCCCATGAAAAAATGAAGGGTTTTCATCCCTAGGCATATAACATTCATAACCGCTATTTAGTGAGGGTTTCACGTGGGTGAACCCATGGCATGTTTTTCCCCAGCCCATGGCACGACTATGCCATTGAAGGTCGGTGCAGCGTCGGTTGATGTCGAAGAACTTCAAGATTGTCCGCCAGGCCGGTGAAGACAATGGGCCGCTGGAAGATGGGCCCTGTGGTTCTAAAAATGAAATCAACGAAAATCCCTCTATAAATGGCCAAAAAGACATGAGTTTCACTGGGGGGTTTTCACTGACCCCTTTGTTTTAGTGGAGTTATGGGGCCCTACTTATAGCTGGTTGCTAGGGGTCTAGGGGCCTATCTTGTGGGAGTCCAGATGATCCGTGGATTGCCAGAATCCGACCGATCCTTGGAAAATCTGAAGCAAAAGGCTTGGTCCCTACATGGATCTTCTTTGGGAATATACGAAAACAGATTCATGGATGTAAGATGCTAACCCTAGGATTCCAACCACCATTAAAATAATGGGTGTTAATATAACCACCATTGATTACCTAAGGGTTTTAATCATCGAAATTGGGTCAACAATTATTTTAATGGTGGTGGAAGCCCAGGGCTAATATCTTTTCCTAGCTTTCGGAATGGAGTGAATTTCTGGCATCTTATGTGGAGTAGCCAACCACATGATGGAAACTATCATAAAAGTCATCGGATGCAAAGCATGGTTTGACAAACCATCTTGATATAAACCTACAAAATTTCAAAGATGCACCAAGTGTCGTTAACTTGTCGTTTTTGTTGAAGGCTAACCTGCCTCTGTGAAAATTTCATTTGCGGCTCGCCAGCTTGCCATATATTTGTGGCACCCATGTGGCAAAAGACCCAACAGAAACACATCAAACACCACACAACAAATATACGCATATATGATTAAATCTGATTTGATGTGTTAATATTGCACATGGTAGCAACATGTTAATATTGCTTCATCTCCTTTTTTTCCTGCAGATTTTTTTGGGGCGCCTGCTGTCATGGATGTGGAACAAGTGCATGTCAGCATCGTTGGTCCTGGTCGTGTTTCCATTGGTTGGGCCAGCCCAAGCGGTCAGAAAGACGTCTTGGAGTGACTTGTTGAAGCTAAGAGTCCGTCAGTGACTCCGTGACCTGCAAGGTCAGGGCCTTGAAAAATTGAGGAAAAATAACTCCACTACTGGGTGGTGGTTTCAATTATTTTTTTTTATGTTCACCCCTACCAAGTACCTGGAGAAATGATCCATTTTGGCTAGTACCTGGGGAAATGATCCTATTTTTCAAATGGGTTGAAACCACCAACTAGACTAGTACGGGTTTAAAAACCCAGTTACCCATTCATATAGGTCATTTATAGGGGGTTTTCCTTGACCCCATTTATAGCTGGTTTTCCGGGGCCCATTTGCTACTCTTTTTTTTCACCACCGTTTTTATTCACCCTGTAGTAATCCATTGGGATTTTTTTTCTCCCACACGGCACCTTAAATGGACAGGGATCATGCAATCATTGGGTTTTTGGGGGGAGTCAAGCTTGATGTTTTAAATTTCGTTGCGAGGGTAACGTTGAAGGATTTCCCTCCTTTCATGTTGTGCATTGTTTGGGGCCCGGGTGTCATGACCTTCATGACCCCTGATGGAACATGCCTGGAACCCTTTGATGACCCTTGTTTTGGGAGGAAAAGGCCTTGTTTTGGAGGGTTCAACCCTCAAAATAGAGGACAAACAGGTTCCAGGTGGGTAATAGAGTTTTTTCTCCCCGCGAAAAACTGGATGTCTATTTGACTATCACATACTCACATTGAGTCCATTTAACTTATCCTGTGATATTTGGGGGGAGCGAAGACTGATGGTCGTGGTTTCGGGATTTTCCGAAGAATTTCCTACCAAAAGGAGGAGGTGCTTTTCCCAGAACACCATGATTTTCCACAAAATCACCTGGTGGAATCCCATAGGATCCATGGGACTGGTATATTTACCTACATGAAAACCATAAAAATCAACCATTCATGTAGGATATATATACCAGTCCCATGGATCCTATGGGGAATGGACTCATGTTTTTGTTGAGGATTCAAAAGGTGGACGCGCCAAGTGAGATTCAAAGAGTGAGGCTCAACTCACCGGGGTGAAAAAGAAATCTCTGGAGCGGGTTGGCCTGGGGAGTTAATGGAGTTTATGAAGATCATTTTGCAGTTGATGAGATCCTTGTTTGATATATATATACATATTTATATGATATAAATAATATTTATAATATATAGTATATATAATATATATAATATATATAATATTTATAATTTTTATAATATATATAATATATAATAATATGGAAACATATATAATATATATAATATAAATATAATATAGAAAATATTTATAATATAATATATATATATATATTATATAATACATATAATATATACAAAATATAAAAAAATATATATATACAAATACATATAATATATATACATATTACATTGACTATATTTATTAGGGGTTGCCTATTCACCCTGCTTCACAGTGGGTGAATTATATATCTGTTCTGATTTTTTATGGGTTTTGGGAGTTGCCCCACTTGACCTTGATGGTTATCCACTGGAAAAAACAGTGTTTTGGGAGGGCCCAATTTATAGATATTTACCCTCCAGGGGAATTAACATATCCCCCTGTTTTTTGATGTTTGGCATATTTGAAGATGATGATTTTCATTGATTTTTCGAACTTCCCCAGGTGGGATTCCTGTTAATTTCCTGGAGGGTATTTGATATTCTTTGATGTTCATTGATATTTCTTTGATACTATTTGGAGCAATCTTTAGACATGAAGAGTCAACTCGTGATATTATATGTTTCAAGAAGTACGGATACGACACATCTGGCCATCCGGTGGTCGAACCGGATGGTGTTTCAACACTCCTTCGGCGATGAGATTCTTCACGGTTCCACGTATACGACTTATGAAGTGGTCCGAACAAACACAACTAGGTGGTGGTTTCAAATATTTTTTATTTTCACCCCTACTTGGACTAATATTTTTCAAAGGGGTTGAAACCACCAACCAGACAAAGGTTACATGTGCCTGGCAATTCTTTGTGACTTTTTTGGGATGGTTCATTGACCCTTTCAAGGCTTGCGTGACCTCCAACTGCAGATAAAAAGGTCACTTTGAATCACCTCGTAGATGATCGTTGAATATCATCTGATTCTACTGGTTGACTAGAACAAGGGGATTCCGAAGTGTCCACAAAACCCACCACTAACGGGAACCCCGCCCTCAGAAATAAGGGTTTAATAGCCGGCCTTATTCAGGAAAACCAATGGTTAATAAGCCCTTCATAAGGCCGGCTATTTCTGGGGGGGGGGACCGTTAGGGGCGGGTGTGGTAGGTTGACCAGTCATAACATCATGAGGATTTCCATCAGTTTTACCCGTTGTGAGTCGACATGGCCAGTCCCAGCAGCGAGCGCTACATGATCCAATGTGGAAAACGATGGAAAGTGAGATGTAAGGTTACTACCAGGCAGGATACAGATGGCATGTTTTTGCATGTTTTTGCCAAGTTGTTCACAGTTTTTTTGATTGATTTCAAAGCTATTTTGGAAAGGGCGGCTGGAAATCAGGCTTGTTTGGATCATTTTTTGTGTTTCCGCTTTTTTGGAAGATTTGAAGACGCTGAACCTGCATGACCGGAACTCATTCATGATTTGAATCTCCAGATCTTTGAGTTTTCTCAAATTTTGATTTTAAAGAATTTGATTCCGGCATGGTTTTTGGCCACAACTTCTTGCACCCGACATGTATGTTTCTGTTGGTGACTTTTTTTTGTCGTTTTTTTTGTTAAAAACACTGAGATATGAGAGTCCATTGCTACTACAAGCTCGAGTTGATCTGGAAGCTGGCGGTCGATATCGTGCCTCAAAGGGTTGGGCCCATACTGTTGATGGCAACCAGAAATCCTGCGAGAAAACCAGTTGAGATTGGTGCTTGAAATCCCATGGTCGTTACAGGGGTCACCATGCACCATGCATTCCCGGTGGTTGGGAATGGGATTTCTGGTTGCCATCAACGTCGACACGCTCCACTAAAAAAGGGGTGAACAAAAAAAACACTGAAACCATTGATATCAACTCGGCCATTTGTTGAGCTAGCTGGTGCTTGGAAAGGAGCTAAGGAGCTGGGGTATCTAAAAATCCCTTCATAATAGGGAGCTAAGGAGGTACCCCCAGGTTTCCAAGCACATCTTCTTTGGTTGGGGGAAGCTTCAAACGACTTCATTTTTTTGTCCACAATCGGTTCGGGGGTTGCGCCCATGATCCAAAGAAACAGGTATCATTACCCCCCAGAAAACTAACATGTCCACTGAAAATCAAGGGTTGGAAGATGTATTTCCTATTAAAACAGTCCCTTTTTAGAGGACATGTTAGTTTTCGGGGGTGTAACTTACTAGGCTTTTGGGGAAGGGTCAAACTTGATGCTAAAATGTTGCTGGTCATTTTACTCCGGGATTTCCGGGAAAAAAAGAATCGTGTCATTCTTTCAGGTTGGTGTCATGACCTTCATGACCCGAAAGTGAAAGTTCCCAACATTGACAAGTTGAACAAATAATTAGAAGTTGAGAATTCTACTTACACTCCGGTCAACTAAAAAAATCAACGCTTCCAAAAAACGGTGTTTGGAATACCAGGCCTATTTTAAGGGGCGATGTTGGATCCTTGGGCTTAACAATGTTGAGGTTATCGTATCGGTGGTGGCGCTTGGCGCCACGTGAAATTGCCTCCTGCTGCAGGGGCAGGAAGGCTTCGGGTAGCCATGGTGGGAGACTGGGATGGCAGAAATTTTCATGCACCGGTCGAGGTGGTCCAGTGGTTGGGGATGGCAGATTCAGATGGATGATTCATTTGTTGTTTCGATATCTGGTTTCCCTATGAAAGTCAGGGTGTGTTGTGGGTGTTTTTGGCACAAGAGGATCCAAGAGGTTTGCAGATGATTTTTGCGGATGCCATGCAGAAACACTGTTTGCGATGTAGAGTTGATTTGCAATTTGTTTTTGGCTAGTTTGTAACATCAAACACTGAAAGGTGTTACCAGAGGGAACCCTGATCCCTGCAGTTTGCAGCTTCCAACTCCTCCGAGGTTTCAATGATTCATTTTTTGGTAGGACGAATCATGAGTTCGCAACTTTTCTGAAACTAACAGCAAAGGCACCTGAAAATGGATGGTTGGAATACTACTTAATTTCCTTTTGAGGCCGTATTTTCAGGGTAAACTTGCTGTTAGTTTCCGGTATATAGTGTAACATTTTCCAAGATTTCTGACAGATGTTGGGGTTTCTATTTGGAGTAGGTGGGGGATCACAAGCAAACTGGGCCACAACAAAACTGAGCCCTATGAAGGAAAAAGAAGAAAAAGATATGCAGAGTTTTAATGAGTTTTAGAATTTTAGAAGAAATCACAGAACAAGTTTGTTTTTGTTGAAACACATGGCTGCCACGAAGGATTGCTTTTTGGGAGACAGTTTTCTTGGACCCTAAGGAGATATTGGGCAGACCAATAACAGCGCCGCTACCTGTAGAGACATCCGTGCCCATGCGGATGAACTGGACTTGGGCGTGATTTTAGGCCGGGCCGAGCTATCCCCCAGATGCAGCTAGGGGTGATCCTCGTGACTTTCAGGTCCCAAACACCTTTGAGGTTCCTGGAAATTATTTTTTGCCGATTTTTCACGGAAGAAAATCGCCACCTTTTCAAGAAAAGCAGCGAGAAGTACATGTCCTTCCTTTGCATATGAGTAGCCCCGTGCACTTTCGAGAATTTTTTGTAAATATTCAAAGGGCCAGAAGCCATGTATGCTGGAAGGAACTATCCCATAAACTTCACAAATTTTTGATTTTGATCCAACAAAGATTAATAAACACATTTCCTGAGCAGGATAATCCACTGGCAACATGAATGTGGCTAAACCAATGCTGAGAGCCCTAAAATGGGCCCTTTGGATACAAAAAACATGATCAATTTTGCGGTAATTTTTGGACCCTCATTTTACCTCAATTGCCATGTTTGCATTCATATAAACCATATGACTAGGCTGTATGAACATACAATGATATGTGTAAATATATAATCTATATTATGATTATACGTATTTATATATAAGTACCTGGATCTTCCAAAGGGTGCTGAATGGATGATAAGGGGTGCCTATTCACCATCCTTTAGAATCAAACAACACCCTTTGGAAGATGCTGGTATATAATATATCTTTGCATCCAACTAATCATTGTTTTAAACATTTAACCAACGAACAAATTCTCTTCCCCACCAATTTCCAGCCAGGTGATTTGGCCTATGCTGACACAGATGCTAGTCGTTGGGACCGGTTTCATCGCCTGTTTGACCAACATGGATGTGCAGAGATTCCATGGCTTGTCCTGCCCGGCAACCATGACGGGTTGGAATGGTTCATGGTTTGGTGGTTGTTCTCTTTGCACCCTGTTGTTGCTGTTGTTGTTGTTGTTGTTGCTGGATTGTTGTCGTTGGATTGTTTTCTTCACTTTAAGAGTCAATTGGGAAAGACTGGAATTTGACCATGCACGTGCACCCATCAAGAACAAAAAATGATGCACACCAAGCCACATCGAACCAGATTTAATCACATCAAACTCTCTCAAAACCACCATTTTTGAGTACCCATAGGATCCATCTATGATATATATTACCTACATTTAGCATACAAATCAACATAAATGTAGGTAAATATACCAGTCCGATGGATCCTATGGGGTATGGTAATTTCACCCTTTAGTTTTCTCAATCCTGGAGGAATTTGAACCCGATGAAATCAGTGGCGAAGTTTTTGTGCCTTATCGCAAACGTTGGCGCACTCCGGAAGTAGAACCCGAAGTAGTGAGCAACGATAGCAAGGCGGGAAAAAGACATTTTCTGTGTTAATGGATTTTTGTGACTCTTTTTTTTTGGCAGAAGAAGTTTTTTTGGTTTTTAAAGGGATTTGAAATGGATTCTATCCCCCCTGAAAACTATAAGAGGACTGGCTGGAAAAAGTCCCCATTTTTTCATCTTCAAAAAAATACATCAACCTCATGGTACTGGGTAGATGGAAATTCTCCTGGCGCCAGTCCTTCAAAGGCTGCATCGATCCGACAACTTGTCGGATCACAATCACAACATCGATCCCCCCGTAAGATGTATTGACAGTCGATGGAGTTTCTCAACAGTTGTGATGTGTTTTTTTTTGCAAAGGTTGTTTTTTGTTTCTTCACTAGAAAAAACCCACCACCATATATGTTGTTCTTCCTCCAAACACGACTTAAAAAACCGACCATTTTTTTCATAAAACCAACAACTACCACCACAACTAGACCTTTTTTCTTGTTGGCAACAACACAAAAAGGCACTGAATTGGAATGATTATAGCCTTCAATGTCGCTATGACTTTGGTGGTTCTTGGTATTCTTTTCGAAGCGGACCTGTCCACTTTCTGTCCTTAAATCCGCACCTCGGTTTTCGCACGGAAAAAAAAAACGCCAACAGAGACGTTGTTGATCCGAAACGTCTTGAAGAGAGAAAATCTTCGGGTGGTTTCATAGGGTTTTCTAGGTGCTGGCAACTCAAATATTTGTTTATGTTCAACCTTGGGGTTTCATGATCCAATTTGGCTCATATTTTTCAAATGGGTTGGTTCAACCACCAACCAGTTTTGAGCAGGGTTTTTTGTTTATTGATGTTGGCGGTTTTGAGACTTGTAGCAATCTTGGTTCATCGTGTCTCCATCCTTGAGATCTACCCCAAACAAATCCAGGATGCTAGTTCGTGGCAAATGATGTTTTAGGTTGAGATCCCTTACTAAGAATATCACATTCCTGGTAGTGACGATGAACCATCCTTGGTGGCGGTCGTTTCATCCAATCCATCCTGTCTTGATGTGTTTTTTTTGGCCCTAAGACTTGATACCCCCCTCAATAGCCTGGGTCATTTTGAGGATCCATATTGTTTGTAGAGAAGGTTCAAGAAACACCCATCCTAAGGATGGCCCGGTTCGAAGTTCCAATCGCTGGCTGATTCTTGGGGTTTTCAAGAAATTCAGGTACTGTACAAATTCCTCTTCCTCTTCCACTTCACCTCAAATCGAATGGTTGGAAAAGGATCTGCAAAGCTTCAGCAGAACTACAACTCCATTCTTGGTGGTCACTTGTCATGAAGATGTAGGAAAAACACACAAACACATCTGAAATCCTGTACAGTTCGTCCCATGTTCGTCGCAACTGTTCCCTGCCAAAACAGTGAGAGAATGGTGAAGACCTCTGAGTGATGCTGGAGAACTTGGACAAAATCTTGGAGTTTTTTCAGCGCGGAGAAATACATGTTGAAATCATACCAAGTCAGGACGTACCAGGTTCTTCCGTGTGACCCTTTTGGGGGGGATTTTAAGTGACCTCCAATTTGGGGGAATCAAGAGGGGACACTTGGAAGAAGCTGGTAGATGGGTTGTTTCTTTTGACTTCCTCGAGATGAAAAACATCCAGGTCTTAACACATGCCCCATGGTTGCATTCTTCAAGGAAGCATTTGGTCAAGAACGAGGCGAGACAATCGGCAATGTCACGTTCCAACAGGGAATTTTTGTTTTTCTTTGAGTTTTTTGGACATGAAATCATGCAACCTTCAACCCCATACCATCCATGTATGGTATATTTACCTACATTTAACCATAAAAAATCAACCAAATGTAGGTGAATATACCAGTCCCATAGATCCTATGTCTATATATATCTTGTGGGCTGTTTGAGATACCAACACGGCAACTCCGTGCTGCAGCTGAACCACTTCTCTCCGATAAGTGGCTGGTCGCAAAGATGTTTTGCAAGGAAGGACTTGATGTGAAACCAATTTGACTTCGATAATGTTTTGCCCTCTCAAAAAGTAGGAGTTTCCGAGTTGGCCTGCCATTGGAGCAATGAAAAACTAGGTGGTGGCAACTCAATTATTTGTTATTTTCACCCCGGATCCCTGGGGAAATGATCCATTTTGACTCATAAATTTTCAAATGGGTTGAAACTAGAAACGACCAACTAGTATGAGTTTCCGAGTTGGCACAAGACATCATCACAGTTTTCCTTCCAGTTTTTTTTGGTGGATCTCTTACATGATTTTTTATCACATGATTTAACTGTATTCGGTTGGACGTTTTACGTGACCAACTTGAAGAATTTCAGGTTGGACCTGGTGTTCAGTGGCCATGTACATGCATATGAGCGATCCAAACCTGTGAAGAATGTGCAACACTTCGTGGTGGGCCATGCTGGTAACAACGAAGCTGGGCCACGCTGAGAAGATATAAAAGGATATCGACCTTGGATATATCCAGCAACAATTGAATGGGACCTTACCAACGGACCCCTAAGGAAGTTGCTAGAGCTATTAGATTCGCAGGTTTAGGGGTCCGTTCAGTGGGTCCTGTTGGAGATTTCTTGGAATATACCCATAAACCCAGGATGCTGGCTCCTGGAAAATAAAAGTTGAGGTGGAGATTCCTTACTGAAAAAATGTCAGCCGTCATCCTGGTGCATCCTGGTGTTTTTTTGGGGGTAGATCCAAAAAAACACCCCCCCAGCAAATTTAGCAGATTCACCCCAACAAACAAAAAGATGATTTGGAAGACTCCCATCATCAAAGGTTTGAACCACGGAGAGTTTGATCCCCCAACTACCTGATTTTCTCACCTGAGTTTTCCCCCCCGAGAAAAATAAGGCCGAAATCAAGACGTCAAGAAAAAATAAGGTCCTACTGTTGATGGCTGAAATCCTGCACCACCTGGCATGTATAAAACCGTGTAGATAATGGGATAAACTACCTATCGACTGGTCCAGGTGGTGCAGGATTTCAGCCATTAACAGTATTAAGCCACGAATAAGCCACGCAAAAATTCTGAATTTGAGGAAAAACTCTACAACGCATGGCTGCCAAGTGAAACTTCTGCGTAGCTCGGATGGTAAAGTTGTGGTTTCTTTGGGAGGTGATTTGGAGTGTATTGACTTCCACTAGGGATGTTGAAAACAACTCAAATAACCTGAGACTACCTTACACTCAAACATGGCCTTCATCAAACTACCAATGAGATATCCACACATTTTTGGTTGCATCTCCTTTTGATTCATCATTTATTCGCCATGGAAAAAAATTCTCATCATCAAACAACAACAACAACCAAAATCCCCACGAAACCAACCAACCAATCTTCCTCCCCGTTTGAGGTTTCGTTCAGGTGACCATTATGGCTGGGGCATCTTAACCTTGAATGGTGGTGAAGGTACCTACCACGCACGGCGCTCTTTTGACGGTACCTCGACGGACGACCACGTGGATTTTTCGGTTTAAAGTTGTGGGGAGCAAGACATTTTTGGAGAAAGTTACGGGGGGTTAGTAAGACACCAGGGACTTATCAAGAATGTGATGCTTAGTGGTGCTTGGAAGTTTTTATGATTAGTAATAATGAATGTGAATTTGTTAAATTGCAAGTTATTCCCTATGAACAATTTACTCTTAAAGTTCAAACGTCTCCTTTGGAAGGGCGATTTTCGTTGGTGGCGATTTGAATGCTACTATTTGGATGGTGGGACCGGGAGTCAAGTGGTGATTTTTCTGGGAGTGGCTAAAACTTGTAGAACAAACTTCCCCATCTTCGGAGATTTTATCGATAAATTCCTGAAAAGTGGATGCAATACTACCCAGCTGTATGGGACGCCATTATAAGGATCCCTATGAATCAATCAGGATGTCATGGAATCTCAGCTAAGGGTGTCACGTTGGAGTGAATCGTTGCTCAGGTGCTGTGATGGACTCTGTGGCCTTCTTTGCACGTGAGGTTGAACAAAGACCTGTCGTGTCAGGAGAGGGTTGGGATGTCATTGGCTCATGGTTGTTGGTCGGAAAAATCATTCAATCAGAAAATTCATCATGTTTTTTATTTGTCATTTATGATTCATCTATCAGTTATCAATCAACATTTACCATCAATCATCAATTATCAGTCATCATTCATCATTTATCATAGTCGTCATCACGGTCTTGATCAATCATCAGCTTCGGACGCAATTTCTTTTTCCCAGAAAACAAAAACTTCCATTGCATCCCATAAATGGCAAGCTGCAGCAGGGTATTCTGTACCAAGTCTGTTAGGAGATTCGGCCGCTGCATGGGCTGCCGTTGTACTTATTTGTAACTCGGCACAGTTTTTCCACACCGTTGGTTTTGCCGTGACCTTCAAGACGGGCGAAAAATGTATCACCGTGAGGCTCAATGGAAAAAGAACGGTACCATTTAGGGGGGATATTTTCCGGGGATGATGAACTACCCAAATAGGGATTAATTATTTCATAAACCATTATAAGGATGCCTACTAAACAACCAGTATGGACAGTTTTTTTTTTTCGTGGCTCACGTAACATGGATACCCCCAACATATACATGCATTAATCTTGTGACTTTAACACAGACTTCAAGAGTCAAAATGCTTCCAAGGCCGCCGCGTTTTGTGCTTTTTTCGCTGTGTTTGCGATCTAAGGTCTGGGTTATGGACGCTTGGATGAAAGATATGATGAGATCCAGGTGATTCAAAGTGCCCTTTTCATCCCCTAGTTGGAGGTCACTTAACCCCAAAAAGGTCACAACGAATCGCCAGGATGATGGTTTTTCCTCCATGAAAAAAGCCATGATTTCTGCCTGGAACCTGAAACATCCACAATTCTTAGTGGTTGGCTATCAATTGGATTATTCCATCCAAGTCTTTAGATAGGAAACGGTTGGAAATCACCATTTCCATCCATTAAAACCTGGGTTGTGTTGGGGTATACAAGGTGTGGGTAACAGTTTTTGTGGTGCCGTTTTTTCGGAATCATAGTAATTTGCCCAAGGTGTTTTTCCCATGGTATGCCTGCTTATACAGCGAAGCAGATAAGATAGAAACAGTATGTGGGACCATTGAATCGGATGATTGATCACCTCAACTACGCTTGGAGACCAACAAAACACACACACACACAGGTCACGACGATTTTCTTCGTTTTGAAATAGAGACATCATGTGAAAGATACATAAGATACCGGCCACTACGTCGATCATTCCAATCTTGCTGTACTGCCCTGCGCAAAAGTTGTGAGGTTTATGCTCTTGTTGTTGCTTGATTTATCGTCATGCTCGTCTCGCAGATCAAGAAGAGAAAAGTTATCTGAAGGATGCCGTTACAGTTGAAACAGTTGGCAATTCGATGTGATTTTCGACCTTCGAGCCTTTTCGACGCCTTCAGCGATTTTCGCAACCAAAAAGTCCATGGGGAAATCTAAGGGCACCGGGCACCGAGAAATAGCCACCCTTGTTAAAGGAGATTAGTAAGGGACACTGATGGTTAATGATCCCTAAAAAAAGCCGGCATCGGCGGGGGGGGGGGTGCCCGGTGCCCTTAGATTGCCATGAAAAAAAAGGAGCTCGGGACTTGTTTAGCTGCAGAATTAAGATGTGGAATCCCGGATCCCCCAAAGTTTTCTTCGTTCTGAAAATGGGTGGGAAGTTGGCACATGTTGATTTAGGTAGAATCAGTTGAAGGGTATCAATATCAATCTGGAAATATACAACAATATATACAACAATATGACAGTAATGCAATCTTAAATTAAGGGCTTAATGACTATTTAAGATATGACTATATGATATATATGACTATACAAGTACTATTTCTGGCATTGACCTATCTACTGGCATTTATATGACTACTATTAGCAAGATATGACAGTATAAGTACAATACAATTTCTATATAGATACAATATTTGTATAATGTAGTTCAATGTAAATCTATCGCTCTTCATCTTCATATTTCATTAATCTTAACTGCTTCTACTATTCATGGGAAGTCAAGGGTGCCCCGCCCAATGCCATACCCCCTAAGAAATAAGGCATTAGGGGATGATGGTGGTTGATAATCCCTTAAAAGGCCTTGTTTCCTGGGGGTGGTGGCATAAGGTGGGTACCCTTAGATTTCCATCATAACTTGGTCGAACTGTTTGAACATGGCCCTGCAGGCTGAGGATTCCGAGGCCGACTTTTTTCTTTGGTTGTGCGCTGAGGAGATGGCGAGGGGTCAAGAACTTGAGTAACTCTTTGAGTTTTACTAAATTTAAACGTGTTTTGATCCCTGTACACGCATGAATAGATGTACGTACGTACATATATTTATATATCAAAGACTATTACAGATGTAAGTATGATATTTATAAAACATATGAGTATACATACTTTGATTCTTCCTCTCATCCAAATTAACCTATCACACATTTGGATACATTTGGAGACTATATCTTGGCTTGGGAATAGCGGTGAAGGTGGGACAGCTTAAAATGAAGGATTTTGGACACACCCTAGGCATTCAGTCATACTGTTGATGGATGAAATCCGGCGATCATCAGTTGAGGATGGCAGTTTATCCCATTATTTACAGGGTTTTATACATCCCAGGTGGTGCAGGATTTCTTCCATCAACAGTATTGGCAGAGAATGATTGAGGCGTCCAATCACCTCCGAAATGCACTAAGAAATTAAGAACATGTTTGTTGAAACAAAGTTGAATGATGTTAATCGAAGGAAGTTTAGAAGTCTATCTTCCGACAATATGGACATTTGAAAAGCAGAGTAGAGAAGTCAAGTCAGAAGTCCGAAGTCCAGCAGAGTAGATTAGATCAACACGCGAGAAGAGTCACTAGAAAGAAGATACACACGCGTAGAGTCACTAGAAACAAGATACACACCCGCCAAATGTTAGGAAAGTCGCGAATGGCTCTGTTTTTTCAATGATTCGTGGTTCCTGACGTTCGAAAAGTAGCCTCGCTAAAGCGGCGGGTGCGGAGGTAGCTCTTCAGCAGAGAATTGAAAAATGGCCGCTGTGGCGCGAAGCACATTTTCAAGTCAAAATGCACAAAACACCTCAGCGCGGGACCAATTTTGGATGTTCCGATCTGGCAAAATGGCACGTCGCTGTGGTCAAAATGTGCAAAACAGCACCCCAGGCGCGGAGCAATTTTTGAAGTTACAATCTGGAAAAATGGCACACCGCTGTGGCGCGAAGCGCATTTGCAAGTCAAAATGTTAAAAACTCAGAGGTTCGGACCACTTTTTGAAGCTCAGATGTCGAAAAATTAGTCAGTCAGTAAGGTAGTCAGTCAATCAATCAGTCAGTTAGTCAGTTAATCAATCAATGAAATAGTCAGTTTGTCAGTTAGTCAAGCCAGTCAGTTAGTCAGTTAGCTAGTTAGGCAATCAGTCAGTCAATAAGTAAGTCAACAGTCAGTTCGTCAAGTCAATTAGTCAGTTAGCTTGTGAGTCAGTTGGTCAGTGTTTTTGCTCTGACATCCGTGACTCACAGCAACCAATCTCTCCTATAGTTTTCCTCTTCTTGAAACTTCCGCCACCGCCTCGTGCGGTACTAGTGGTAAATCAATCAAATAACCAAAAAATATTTCAATTCATGTCATCTAAAAGAACAGTTTCATATTTTTTTGTGTGATATTTTTTGGCACCTTCCCGTTGGTGGATTTCAAACTTGTCTCACCGGCTCACCAATTTTTTGTTCTCAAGCCTCGTTTAGGGCTGTGGCGCCGGACACCCCCACACGGACCCCGACCGTGTTTCCAGTTGGTTGACGAGAAACTGATGCTGGGAGGGATTTGTCTGCTGATTGGCATCATTTGGGTCAAAGGTCGTGGAAAGCTGAGGCAAAGGCGTCGTAAACTGCAGGTGGAAGGTCAACATCAAGCCCAAACTTTCACTGAGTCTGAGTCTGAGAAGATTCAAAGCCAAACCTCTCTACTTGAACTTACAGGAGTTGGACTTATCGCATTAGCATTACCTGCTTTCCATGTGTTACCCCTTTTTCTTGACTTCAAAATTGCGACAGATCCGAGATTGCCCGGATTGAGTGAAAATACACTTCCCATTACAACCACTGCAATCTTCGTGGGTTGGCTGGTAAGTGCACCATTCTTGGATAGTGCATTGGAAATCTTTGGGAAGAAAGAACTCCTTGTGCTGCATGTCATCGGACTTCTCATGGTGAACTTGGCAACTGTGACGTTACCTTACCTGACTGCAGGAAACTTAGTACTCTTCACCACGGTGAGGTTTGCACATGGCCTGCTTATGAATATCACCGCTCTTACATCGGTGTATTTTGCAGAGCAGGGTCGAGGATATCTTGTCGGGATAAACATGATGTACAGCATGGTCACCATCCTGATGTCCTGGTCATGTGGTCGAATGACAAGGATGATGGACTGGAGGCTAGAAGCATTGTTGTGGTGCTCAGTGCCAATGATGATTGGTCTTGTTATGGCCGTTCCCAATTGGTTGAGTGTTGTGCAGTCATTTCCAGCTGCCATCAGCAAGAAGTCTAGAAGCACGGTGGCATCCGCATCCGGCAAACATGTGGCAATTGGGGCTCTAGAGAGAAAAAACGTCCTATCTTTGGCAGTAGGTTTTTTGGCTTGTGGCTGTGGCTTTTATGGTCTGACCTATTCTGCTGGACAACTCTCAACAGATCCTTATTTGAGCTGCATGTTTCTTCATGCTGCTGACGTCTTGGGATTTTTCCTGGCTGCCAGCAGCAAGAAGTACGGGAGGAACAATGTTCAGACATGTGGATTTATCCTTGCTGGCATATGTTTATTCTATTGCAGTACAGGCGAAGCTGGTAGCATCCGCGTTTTGTCAGCTGCAGTGGCGGGGCGCTTATGTTTGGATGTATGCTTCACAACTGTGTATTTTGCTTTGGCTGAGATCTTCAGTGAGGCTGGTTCCCCAGTAGCTTTGACTGTTTGTGAAACAACAGCACGCTTGGGTGGCATCATTGCGCCTTTAAGTGGAACATTCCCTCCAAGCATCTCTTGTTCCGTTTTTGCCACTATTTGCTTGGCAGCTGCTGGCTTTACAATGACATTGCCAGAGAAGGCTGCAAAAACTTTCACGATCTCACTGGCGAGCGTTTAATGATCATTAGCTAAATGGTCAGTCATACACGCGTCGTTTGGGACATTGAGATCAGATTGGGTCTCGACATGTTCCATTTGTATCACTCATCATCCGTTTTTTGCACCATTCGGCTCATTCAAGACCTGGTTGCGTACTGCATGATGCGGGGTGCGTAGAAAGCAAAGAAGCGACAAAAAGGCCAGTCAGCATTTGCTATCATTTGCTTGGCACCAGCCTTTACAATGGCTCTGCCAGACCCCCCGAAACCTCAAGATGACGAAGTCAGATTTCAGAGTTTTTTTGGGATACAGAAAGCACAATCACCCATAGCTGTGATCCAGATGAGTCAATCGTCGCCAAAATGAAGACTCAGAACACCTTAATGATGCGGGCTTCAATTCCTGCTATTCGGCTGTGGTTCGAAATTGACATCTGTTCGGCTCCCGGGATCCGGCGTCAAAGTCATCCGCCTCCCAAAGACTTGTAAATCGAGCATCGAGTTTTCAATTTCCCATAGGATCCATGGGACTGGTATATTTACCTACATGAATGGTTGATTTTTATGGTAAATGTAGATAAATATACCATACATGGATCCTATGGGTTTGTCTTGAATGAAAATTGGATTTATTGGCAGGTCAACTTGACAATTTGTAGGGATCCAATCACCGAACGTCATTGGGGTGGAAAAAATCACCTCAGCAAGGTACTTAGGTCCCATTACCATTCTCAGAAGGTGATTGGATCCCTAGGGAATAGCAAATCATTTGCAAACATCACTTGGTTATACTTTGTTGCATTTTGGGTTTTCAAAACACAACATGAGATGCAACACTCTCCAGCAGTTACGACGATTCCCCCTACATGAACTGCCAGGCAAGTGTAGTCACTGGTCAGGACTTGGGGAGCTTGGGTGGGAATGTGGAATCTACGTTGTGGTTTTTGTATCAAGGGGTTTTCTGAAATCTATCCCAAATTCATAACGAATTTAATTTAAGTGGTTTTTGTTTAAAAACAGTGTCATTTCCTACTTGGGGGAAAAATTCATTCAATTTGAATCTATTTGGGTGCTTCCTTAAATGGTGGTACCCCGAATCTCCACCCCAAAAATGATCATTTTTAGTAGGAAAACCCATGGGTTTGTTGGGGAAACCCACCATTTTAGGAGGAAACACCCATCTTCCATCTTTTGTATGGGTTGAAAACGACCTATGATTCCCTAAGTTTCCTTTTAAGGAACCGGTTCCTTCACAGAACCCTTGGGGGAAATTCCTTCCAGTGGGTCGAACCCGCGGAGGATTCCGAGGCTGAACGAATCTTTCGCGAAGCCTATGAAGCGGAGGCAGCGAAGGGTGAACTTTTTGTCGTTGATGGGAAGTTTAGTTGATGTGTTGATCTTGGAAGAATTCTGGGTGATGGTTTCAATTTTTTTTTATAGTTTTGCAGGTACCCCTATTTGGGGAAGATTACCTAGCTGACTAATGATTTTCAGATGGGTTGGAACCACCAACTAGAATTGTTTTAACAGGTTTTGCTACAGTTACTACTCTCAGGTGGTAGTTTTTTTTCAGCACTTGAAGTCCGTCTGTTTATTCAATTTGGCTCATATTTTTTCGAACGGGTTGAAGCCACCAACTACTTGGATGTCCCAGGGAGTTAGTAAATGGTTAGTAAATGGGTTATAACCTACTTAAAAATGGAATATACTAGGGTTATAACCCACTTGCTAACCATTTACTAACTTCCTGGGACATGCAAGTAGTTTGAAAGTATTTTTCTCGTGCCACGTTTTGATTGGTTTCCTTGTCATTGCTAAATCTCGGTTCCAGAAGCAGATAATTTGCACAAGAGGATGCAATCGTTGTGAATCAAGAAGGTTTTCCGGAGGGAAAAAACACACACCCAGGTGATTCAAAGTGCCCTTTTCATCCCCTAGTTGGAGGTCACTTAACCCCTTGAAAGGGTCACTTAACCATCCCAAAAAGGTCACTTTGAATCACCAGGACTTGATCACATAAAAAGGTGCACTAACATCTAAATGTGCAAGATTTTTTTGTTTGAAGGGACTTTCAAATTTGTTTACTTATACTTTTCTTTGTAAAAACAAAATGACGTTTTCAATGAAGGAACCTTGGGGTTTTTTATACCTAACGTGGTAACGCCTGGTTTGACAAAAATTTTAGTCGACCAAACCTCAGGCGGAACGAGCTACCTTGATGGGAAAACAATTGGAGGCGGGGGAAGAGTTTTCACCCGGAAATGCACCAGCTACCAGGTACATCAGGTACTTTATTACCATTAAGACACAGGGTTTTAGCATGTTTTAGCACCATTCAAACGGTGGTTGTTTGGGATATCTGAACCATGAACAATCAACAGTAGTTCCCATGACGGATCCATGGGACGAACGGTATATTTTACCTACATGAATGCTTGATTCTTAGGGTAAATGATGGTAAAACGTAGGTAAATATTTCATACATGGATCCTATGGGGTTGAAAGTACTGAAATCATCGACTCGAGTCCCAATTTGAGCGGATGGTTTTTGAACTGTTGCTGCTAGATTTTTGGTTGGGGAAGAACTACCGTTGATGGTTCAGAAATCCGGCGAGCACCACCTGGGATGTGTAAAACTCTGTAAATGATGGGATAGACTACTGTACTTCTCAACTGGTTAGCCGGATTTCTGAACTATCAACTGTAAGTGACAGAAATGGACTTTTTTTGTTTCTCTGAGAAGGTCCTTCAAGTGACCATTTTCAGAATCAAAAAGGTCAGCTTTTTGCTTGGCATTTTTTTTTTGTCCAGAAATGTTTGAGAACATTTGGGCATCAAGCTGGGTGGTGGCAACTCAAATATTTTTTTCAAATGTTCACCCCTATTTAGGGAGAAGATTTCCCAGTTTGACTTGCGCGCAGATTTTTCAGATGGGTTGGTTCAACTTCAAGCACCAACCAGTCGCCAGGAAGCATTGGCCGAGCAACTTGGCGCTCCTGAAGGTTGGACTGGCGGTTGGTTAAACCTCCACGGATTCCCACCAAGGAAATCCATGGAAATTCCCATGGATTCCGCCTCACTGGAAAAAACTACCCGCGACCCTGAAACTAACAGCGAAAAAGCCACCTGAAAATGGATGGTTGGAAGATTTTTTTGTTTCTTTTTTGGGGTAGCTATGTTAGTTTCAGGGAGTGTAACATGAGGCACGAAATAAAATCCATGGAAAATCACAGCAAATCATCAACTCAAAAGTGCCTGAAAACAAGGTGCTCCTGTCCTAGGAAGTATCACATATCCCCTTTAAACACATCACCCCTTTGCTCCCGTGAAAGGTGGGATATGTTAGCTCGTTTCCGAAGGAGGGTAACAAAAATATATAACATGTCTTTAAACAAAATTACAAAATCAAAATTGGTGTTAGGAATTATTCATCTAACCATGGGAACCCACAACCTTCATTTTTAGGGGTTATAACCCATATATTGGGGGTGTAAAACCTTCATTTTTCATGGTTTTGGGTTCCCATGGAATGTAGATAGATTTCGAAATAGATGTATAGATAACATCCATAGATCACAGCTAAAGCCCGATCAACAAAGCCATGATTGGAATGTTGGACGTCCACGACAATCAGGCTTCACCATTGGGGGCCCGTTGTTGTAAGGTAACTTTTGCAGGGGGGCGTAGGGTGTTAAACTTGGGGGGGAGTGTATGTAAGTTGTGAAAAGACCAATCAAAGAAGATACAGATGATGATGATGATGATGATGATGATGATGATGATGATGATGATGATGATGATCATGATCATGATCATGATCATGATCATGTTGATGTGATGAATTACAACGCAGATATGATATATAGATTAGTAGTTACATGTATGTTTCTTTTTTTGAAAAACAATGACATACATGTCTAGATGACTCCGATCCTTCGGGGGTGACCTTCGACCACCCACCAGCTGTGAGGTCAAGGGTGGAATGTTGGATAAATCCAGAGATCCAACCAGCGGTTAGGGGATTTATATTGATTGTAAGATTCGGTGTTTTTTTGTGCGAAGTTTTTAAGAAGAATCTCATCGCAACTGCTGCTGCCAGGTATCAAGATTAACATCGAGGCAGGTACCAAGGATTTTTGTCGGAAAGGGTATGGTTCAGAAATTCGATGGAAAGGCACCAGTTTGAAAGATGTGGAAAGAGCCCTGTAAATGATGGGAACTTCACATAAGTTTACCATATTAACTGCCTAGCAGGATCGGTTTTTTATCATGAACAGCAAGAAGAACACAGGTTTTTTAACCCTAGATGCTCTGAACGTAATTGAAACATATTTAAGCTATATACACATTTACCATGCCATGAATGGTATGTTAGATATTTGCAAAGAGAACAGCAAAAAAACAACCTTCGGCACTCATGTTTTTTTTGAAATTTCAGTGGGATTTTCAACCAACCCCCAAGGACATGGGACATCCTTATGGTAAGCTTCCCATACTATTCCCATAAGAACCCATAAAACGTGCCATTTTTCGAGGCACCGGCGGCTCCGTCGCCGAACGAGCCGGGCGGAACGACTTGGCGCAAGGCGTATGAGGACGGCTTTTGGGAGTCGTAGAAACTCGACTTTTTTGAGGGGGTTTCCCTTACAGAAAAAAATGGCAAAGCACTTATTTTATAGGAGACACATTGTTTTAAGGGGACTCATTTTTTGATTTGGAGATTTTTGAATTCGAATGTTAACCATTCATTCAACTTTGCCTTGATTTTTAATTATTAATTACTTACCCTGCCTAAAACTAACATGCTACCTCAAACACTGGGGTTTTCAAACCTGAGATTTTCCTCTTAGGAAGGCCCTGTCGGTAGGTGCTATGTTCGTTTTTGGATGTTTGTGGTGGCTTTCAAATGTGACGATCCCTGCCCCATGCAGGATGTGAAGGCTCGTGCTGCATCCCTGGAAAGCCAACTGCAAAAAGCTCGACGTTTGAAGCTGAGAAACGAAGTGATCAAAGAGTCCTGCGACTTAATGGGTGTTTCCTTAAATGGTGGGTTTCCCCCCATTTCACACCCCAAAATGATCATTTTTTAGTAGGAAAACCCATGGGGTTGTTGGGTAAACCCACCATTTAAGGAAACCCCCTAATCAAGTGTTGACGAGAAGACATGATAAACTGTAATTATCATGCTGGCACACCTTTGTTTTCAGTGATGGGCCATCATGCCCAAGTCGATTCCTACCGCAAAAATATCATATAGCATTTTGCAAGTATCATGCAGTACTTGGTGAGACACCATAAGATAAAGTATTGTCCAGTAATATTTGACAATACCATCATAATATCCAACTATGTATAGGATAATGTCCAACACTTTCCCCACCAACATCTAGCTTTATACCATGTGTAATCCAGCAATATCAACATGATATCTCACCAGTGTAGCTAAGGTCTCTCTGAACCTGCTCCAGCACCAGCTGTTGAAAAGGAAGCAGAAAAGGCTTGACATCAGAAGTGGTGGAACATGCGACATAGGATGACATAGGGTGACATAGGATGACATAGGGTGACATCTCGAAATCTTCCCATGTTTCTCAGCATTTTTTTCGCAAAAAAACATCTGGAAGAACTTGGAGGAAAAGAACGGCGCTTCAAGCGCCAGTTGTTACCCATGTCTAAGGTCATTTATAGAGGTTATAACTCCATCTACAAGTATTTATAACGATCGTATACGATCGTAGGTGCACATCTTGCATCTTCAAGAGTGATTCATGTGACTTTCATGTCCAAGTTTCCTCAAGACGTTGCACAACAGGCTGAAGCCAACTTCACTAGTGATGCACAGAGCACCTTTTCTCAACCTCAATCGATGCTGGGTCTCTCGTTAATTGGGGCTGAACTTGGGGGAGAATCCTGATACTGGTTCAGAGAAGAAGACAGTCCTACTGGTGATGGAAGAAATCCGAAACAACCAGCTGGGATGTATGAAACCCTGTAAATAATGGGCTAAACTACCAACCTCAACTGGTTAGCAGAATTTCAGCCATCAACAGTATGGTTCAGATATGTTCAGATAAGAGATGGTAGGAACTCAGAGTTGCTAACCTTGAAACATCATAAAATCCAGTCGTCCCCTCCATGATGGAAAAAATCCATGTTTTGGCAACTCAAAAAGGAGAATGGACCTCTGGAAGAGCTAGGGGAATACACCAAGTAAAAGAGGTGTTTTTTTCACAAAGACCCTTCCTTTTTTTCCATAGCATGTTGGTCGATTTTTGTTTTTGTTTGTTTTCTTGTTGCAAAAAGAAAGTAATCCAATCAACAACCTAGTAATTAGAATCACATCGATCAAAATCAAAAGCAATACCCCAAAAAATCAAACACGAAAAACAAGCCTGAAACCAAACCAACACAAAAAAAGAAAAAAAACACCCTGAAACCAAACACACCAAACCTGAAAACCTGAAACCAAATAAACCCCCCCAAAAAAGTCATCAATCCCCCAACTGAGAGAAGTGTTTAACAACTGAGGACTGCTCCTCCACCTCGAGGCATCGAGCTCTGAAGATTTGTCGATGTTTCCTCCGTTTCCATTCCCAGATGCGATGATTTGTATGGTATATTCACCTCTTAAATGTATATAAATATGCCATATATTTCTGAGCATCTGGGATTTGGGGGGGTTGCAGCAAGAATTCTCAGGTGAAGTTGCGTGTCCCATCTTCCCAGAGAAAAAACACGCTGGGGAAAATCATCGACCTCAAAGGGGTGCCCAAAAAAAAGGGGTGCGGAAATCCGTAGTGGTAACATGTGACATTTTTTTTTCACCCCAAAGACAGTAAACGACGTACCCTCCAGAAAATCGAGATCACATATATCCCCCTTGAAAGAGCCGGCACCTTTTGAGTCGATGATTTTCCGGCTCCGGCTCCCGTTTGGGTGAGAGATATAGTTTTCTCGTTTGCGGTCGGAGGCCCTGAACCTTACTGAAATGAAATCAACATGTTGTCATTGTTGGATAACGGTGCTGGTGGTCTACCGTAACCTTTGGGGATCAAAATCCACAGTTAAACGGTGGGTTTGAATTTTTTCCATTTCAGGTGGGCCAATAGATCCCATGCAACAGATGCAGAAGCTCAGGGAGGCGGGGGGGATGTTGGATGTTGCGTCATGTTGCGTCAATTTTTGGGAGAGACCCGAGGTTGTTGTGGGATAACAAAAAAAACACAGAAACACAGCAAAATGGTGGAAAACTTAGAAGTTTGCAAAACACATGTTGTTTCTTTTTGTGTGTGTGTGTGCTATAATGTTGTTGAATAGATTTTGCAGGTACTTTTTTTTTGTGGGATATAGATTTGAAGAATATGAATGAAAGTAGGAGATTGGAGAGCTCAGTATTGTTATTTTGAAATTGATTTTTGTTTTGGATTCCACTTGTGAACTCGGATTTCATATTAAGTGTTGAACAAACTGGGTCACTTTTTGAAAAGACAATTTGAGAAAAAACACACCAACCAAGCACACAAAAATTGAAAGACAAAAAGCGAATCTTCACCAACGCAAAGAGACAATTCAAAAACACATTCCCGACAAAGACACCACCAGCACCTTCAAAGGGGTGCCAAATGGTTGCGTTTCAGGGTGTCAATTCACCATCCCTTAAGGTTGAATTGGCACCCCTTTGAAGGTCCAGGGAGAGATATTTTTCTCATCCATGTTTTTCCCAACAAAATTTGTTGCATCCTGCCCAAACATCCCCAAACGGCCGTGGCTTCACCTCGCGGCCTCGGCTGCAGATTGCGAATATCTCAGCCGAAGAGGTGCAAACCTAGCAGTTGGTTGGGGGTGTTTTAAACTAGCAGCGAAAAAAAAAACACCTGGAACATAGATGATGCCCCCTCCGGTAAACTAACATAGCAATGGAAAATCCCCATTTTGAATAGGAGATATATCTTCAAAGGATCCATTTTCCATTGCTATGTTAGATTACTGGAGGGTAAATGATAATCTCAAAAGGAAAGGTACATGGGAATTAGTCTTCTAAAACACCATCATTTTTTCAGGGAGCGAGTTGTTAGTCGTTTTAGGGAGTGCAACTTTGGAAGCATTATTTTTTGCAAACAAAAAAAGGCGTCATCCTTGTTGTTGGATACTAAATCCAAAAAAGATCGATGTGATTCTATTTCATTCCACCCGATTTATTGTGACTTTTAACGCCATGCCATGTTTTTTTCTTTGTTATTCCAAGAAGGACTTTGAACATGGAAGACTCACATCTTCCTGGAACCTCAAACATGCATCATTTATGAGTGGTTGTTTCAACTGGATGATGAATCAATTCTTTAGAAATCGGAAATGGATGGAAATCACCATTTCCATCCATCCATTTTAAAATGCTTGGCTTTCGGGTACCAGGCTTTTGAGAAGAGAGTTTGTTTTTGTTTCATGAAATGATACTGTTGATGGAAGAAATCCTGCACCAACTAATATGGTAAATATCCCATCATTTACAGGGTTTTCTACATCCCAGGTGGTGCTCGCCAGATTTCTGAACCATCAACAGTATCCATCATGGTCAGTCAGCCTACCCCCATGTAAGGTACCCCCAGGACAAATAAGGCCTTAATAAGGGGTTCTTAAGTATAGTGGTTCCCTTGATAAGGCCTTATTAAGGCTTTATTTCTCATGGGGTTACCTTACATGGGGGTAGGTTGACCAGCCATGAATCCAGCTGCAACTTGAAAACTGAGGAATCAGTTTTGCGACTTTTATCCTTGGCGGCGCTTGCAAATCAAGAGGTGCCAATGGTGGGGACCCATCTCGTCATAAGCTTCAGACGACAACATGATTACACCATACACCTTGAACAATTCACAGCTGAAACCTAAAAATCACCTCATTGAAAAGGAACATCATCTTCCATCCACCTCCATTTGTTGGGTTCAAGCTGTTAATTTGTCCAGGGTGTTAGATTCAACCTTTATCAGTTCATCATCCACTTACGAAAAACGAAAGTCGCAAAGTGATGTGACTTGTCTTTTTGAAATCAAATTCACTTGTTTGGAGGGCACAGGAAACCATCCATGTTTTTGAGGTTTTTTGAAACCCATGGATTTGAAGCAAACTTTTTTGTTCCCCAACAGTTGGATAAACATGATGACTGCACCGCACACATGCACGACCGACCTCGGACCACGCGGCAGGGGATGTTCAAAGAACAGGCCATTTTGAATGTTTGGAATGGTAGGACGACACGGTGTCAGTTTGGATTCTCTGTGGCTGATGTTTGGATGTTTTCTGTTTCTTTTTCAAATTTAGACATATGAAAGCTTTGAAGGTTCTTGTGACATAGTAGGTTTGAATTTGAACACCCCCTAATTTTGGTAAAACAAAAATGTAGACCTTGAACCCTCAACAACCATTTATTAATGGATGTTTGGTGATTTCGAACCATTTCCTATGTTAAAGATTTGGTTCATCATCCAATTGAAACAACTATATCTAAAAAAATCCTCTTTGTAAAGATTTGGAATCATCCAATTGAAACAACCATTTAAAACTGGTTGTTTGGAGTTCCAGGGACACATGTTGGGCTGTTGCACAACTGCACCAACTGCGTTGACTTGAAAGGCCATGTCCAACGAGTTGCCTCCCTTGAATCAAGCACGTGAGGCGCGTTTTTGGGGCGTTTTTTTGACCAAAGGGAGATTTGTTTGGAAGCACCGTGATATTCATGCGGAAATACCCAGATGCGCCGAATGTATGGATTATTTACCTACATGAAAGCTGAAGAATGGCCACATCCAAGGGGAAATGTAGGTAAATATTCCCTACAAGGAGCATTTGGGATATGTTTTTTGTTTTTGGTGCCAGAGGGAAAGTGTGTATAATTCTTGTTATATATGATTTGCTGTATTTTTAGATGCGTGGAATATAAACACACAGGTACATATACAATATATGTATTTTTGACTTAATAAGAAATAGATACGTACATATACTTGTGATGTCATGATGTAGGGTTTTGATGGAGATCGTCCAAGAAAATCACTTGACATCAAGTTAACTTTAGTGTTGCCTTGGTGCAGGTATTGAGCGGTGAGGAGCGGGATTCTTTTCTGGTGGGTAGAACTGAACGGAACATGAGCAACTCACATCATCATCATCATCATCATCATCATCATCATCATCATCATCATCATCATCATCATCATCATCATCATCATCATCATCATCATCATCACTATCATCGTGTTTCGAAAGTAGCAAGGTATAATACGTAAGGACTAATTATAGCAGACTTGAAACATTGAAGCAGTCACATCAGAAATATTTCTGAAGATATTTTTTGAAACATGTGACAATTTTCATTTGAAACTTTCCCAACTCCCAAGTGAAACATTTTCCACATTCCCAACGGCATCGAAATGGGCATTGGATTTCCAGCCCCAAAGGCGGGGTTTTCCTGGGACCATGTGGATATCCAGGAAGGCATTGCACCATCCCTGGCACCAGCCCTTTTTTCGACATGGTCTGCATGGCGGCTGATAAATATTCCCATTTGATGGAACATTTGGGGTTACTCCCCCAAAAACTAATATGACAATGGAATATCCACCATTTGAAGATGTATTTCCTATTGAACATGGGGATTTTTCCAATGCCATGTTAGTTTTCGGGGTGTATGTTCCTGAAATTTTTGGAGGACTTTTCAGCCTCTGACGCCTTGGTCTTTGAGCGTTGCTACGTCTTCCCTGGTACGGTGAGGTTGTGCTCAGCTGGATGAATGTCACGGAGAGGATTTCCAAAGATACAAAAAATGTGTATCGAAATGCATTCGAATGTCAAATTTGTCAAAAGTCACAACGGTCACCCCCCGCAAAAAAAAACCTACACAAATAATGCGCCGGCCGAATGGGACGTTTCGTTTCGACGGTAGCATCTAATGGTAAAAATAATTACCATCCATTGAAGCCATCGAATGGGTAGCGTTGTTTCACCTTGGTGTTCGGGGATTTTCAGATCATCAATTTAAGGTTGGTGAAAAATACCCATAAGGAATTCCCCGGCATTGAAAGATGGGATGACCCAGATCCCCAAATAAGGAGTTGATCGACCCTGGCAGAAATATGTGTATATATTATATATAAATCAATATACTTGGAGGATCATCCCAGTTAGTTCCAGTGGCTAGGATCACTCCCATTTATAAGCCATGAACCCGATCCTTAGGGGACAACAACTAACCATGGGACCGGTTATTAACCACTGAAACTAGTTGCAATGATCCTCCAAGTACTAGTTATCTATAGGGTGGAGTTATTTCGAGGTGAAAAACAAAAACAGTGAAACCCCATTTTTCTGGCCCCTTTTGACTCCACTGGTAGAAGTTATAACCCCAATTGAAATCCATTAGAAACAGAGTGGCAAAGCACCGCCCCCGCGTCCTCCGAGATCCCAAGTGGCCGGGATCCTGAACAAGCCTTGGAGTCTTTGCAGAGCCGTATGAGGAGTTTGTCAGCGCCAGGAAAGCTCAGCCAAGTCACAGAAGATACATGTATACCCCAAACCCAAACCCAAACCCATAGGATTTCATAGGACCTTTGTATATTTTTCCCGGGAATGTTCATTGATTTTGATGGCATCAATTAGTAGGTATATATATCCTGGAACCCAAATGATGACCCTTGTTTTGGTTGGAAAATAAGGCCTTGTTTTGGAGGACAAACAACCCTCAAAATAGAGGACATCTCCAGGTTCCAGGTATATATTATAAATATTACATATACATACCCAGATGCTCCATGTATGGATTTTTGTTCGCCTGTAATTAGGTGGACAGAATGGCCACGGTGGAACATTCGTGGAAATGGCGGCTGGTATTTTTTTGTTACCTTCCCATAGGTCGCATCTGGGATATGCATACACAGGTATACATTCACCATTTTCATCATATATTTTGTCATTATTTATTATCATTACTGTTTATTCCATGTACATCTATTACTGATTCCTGATTTTTTCTCGGAATGCTTTTCGTTGAAGAAAAAAACGCTAAGCAAAACCATAAAAAGACACAGTTGTCATATTTATGGAGAGTCGAGACATCAAAAAATTGAGCACCATTTTGTTTCGATGATCGCATCTTGCGATTCTGTGTGGCCCTTTTTAGAGGGCTCGGTTGGGGTCCTCAAAGAAGATCGCTTATGGCGACCGAGAACGTGAATCCAGATCCGGAGGTTCAGAATCTTTCTGCTGAACCTCAGAAATCAACGGTTGATGCTGGTGCTGAGGAGTTGCAAGTTATAGATGTTGAATGACGTGGATGTACGGGTGGTTTTGATTGAATTCAAAGCGGCCAAAGCGCTGGTGATGATGATGATGATGATGATGATGATGATGATGATGATGATGTGAAATTTCCTAATTGTAGTAATTGTAGTAAGTAGTAGTAATAACAATAGTAGTAGTAGCATCATTGATATTATTACATATTATTACTATATTATTATTCGTTGTTGTTGTTGTTGTTGGGATTGGTTCAATTGGTTGTGGTTGAGAAATCGTTGTTTTTTGTTGCAGGAGACCAGCGCAACCTTGGATAAAGTGGAGAAACTGATATGGGCATTGCAGGACGGGGAAAGATGTAAGATTGTCATACTGTTGATGGTTCAGAAATCCGAAAAAAACAACCTGGGATGTAAAGAAAGAACCTTTGTAAATAATCGGCTAAACTACCAACCTCTGCTGGTTCGCAGGATTTCTGCATCATCAACAGTAGCTCATGATTTAGCTCATTATTCTTTCTATCCAAACTTTGTTTTTTTTTGCCGTTTTCGAAGCGAGATGTTTTTTTTGGGCGATGATCAGATTGTAAAACCTGCGAGATTTAAAGGGTTTTCGTACAGTTACCATCAAAATCAGGCCATTCATGTGGGTAAATATACTGTATACATGGATGATATGGGAATGTTGTTTTTTCCCATTTCACATGACCGTTATCCTTCCCGGGTCACATCGAAGGGTTGGAACTTCAAACCGACAGGACCAACTTCGAGAGCAGGCAATGGAAGCATCCAAGAACAAAGACCTCGTGAAAGCTAAGGAGGAGTGGCACACCGAATGGGTTTTCCTAGGGGTAACTTCACCCGAAATAAGTGGAGTGATAAATGGAGTCCATAAAAAATCTCTATAAAAGGCCTTATAAATAGCTGGTTTTGTTTTTCACCCCTGTAAGTGATATAAGTGGAGTTACGGGCCCCTACTTATGACTGGTGACTTTAGGCCCATCTTTGCCACCACAAAGGAGTTGCATTAGGGGGATCCAGTTTGCTGCCATGATTGCATTTTGGGGGGGAGCATGAACCAAAATATATGTTCCCTGAAAGTGTTTTGGTTTCGGGATGAGAATAAGTTATAGTTATCTGTACATAAATATCAATAAACAAAATTAACATACACCAATACACGTCTGAAATGACTGGATTGAGACATGATAATGTGATGATCTGTGATATGTTCAGCATGTTTTTCTTCCAATGAATCGAATCCTCCAGGAGATGAAAGCCTTGATGTCGGATGCTACTGAAACACAAGAACGTCTCGACAAGGCCCGAAAAACCTGCAAAGCTCATAGCTGATCCATCTTGATCCATCTCGAGTGAAAAGAAATGGTATTTCTGTTGGTTGAGCATGGTCAAAGAGTACAGGTTCAAAAACGCTTTTGTAAGGATGTTGCTGATAATTCTTGTGAATCCTTCTTGAATTTTTGCAAGTAGTGAGGGACGACGAAACGACGTGGAAGTTTTGTTTTGCAACGACATTTGTTGACTTTTGGAATCAACGGTTGTCCGAACAGTCCAAGTCTTAGACAAAACCATTCAGCGTGGACGTTGAAAAAATAGCAATATCTTGACCTGGATTTGTTCACTTTCTTCAATAATTTTGAGATGAACTCCAACCCCAAAATCTGAACAAAAAGCATCATGATTCATTACACATATTCATCAATATGTTTATCATCATTCATCATTAATCATAAATAGAGAAGCCTCCTAAACTCACAGAACCTCAAGGATTTTTGTTGTGGTTTTTCATCATAAACATACATACAGAAACCAGAAAACCTCATTTGGTCCCAAAACCTCAGTGACGAAGGTGCTCCAAAGTTCCATGGAATTACAACGGGACTTGGCACAAGCCAATGACCGCAGTTTGGTGGTGAACGCTGAGAATCAGACGGATAAGGCGCCCTGTGTTTTTGTTTGGGTGGGAAAAAAAGTCACCGTGAACAGCCCCAAAACTCAAAATTTTGTGGCTGTTACAAAATGTTTAAAAGCACCTGGCCCGGGCTCCCTTTGTTGTAGATGTGTTTTTTGTGCCTTTCCTGAAACGAATCGGTAACGAGTTTTGTACCCTGAAAGAAGATGGCGAACTATCCCAAAAAGGAAGAGCTGTTTTTCTCTTCCAGGAATCAATCGCTGTTCATTTCAGGGATGATTTTCAGAAATCTTGCGACTCTATCCCGATGTTTTCCTTTCAGAAAGGGATAATATTTTCCCCAACGCAGCTGAATTGCTGATAGATTTATATAGTCAATCTTATGATACAAGATGGGCACCCTCAAAAACCACTTATAAGAGCCGTTATAACTCCACTTACAGGGGTGAAATAACTGCAGTTTCCCACTTACAGTATAAGGCCCATTCTGTGGATTTCAACTCCATTCATAGTTTATTAGTGTTGAGATTCCTGACTTGATCAGCATTTTTTCTCTCAGGATGTATAACTTGATGATGTAATCTTGTTGCCTAGACAAAGTTTTTTCAAGGAATCACTGATAACACAGTTGAAGTTCATTGAAGAAACTATATTTTATTGATTTTTATTATTATATCCTTGGGTCTGAAAAACAAACGGGGTGGTAGTATGGCACCCATGTTGTTTTCCTAAGCCACTTTAACGGCACCCCCGTTATTTCATCCCCGAGCTCAGGAGGCCTTGCGTATTGCAGCAGAGGCTTACCTACGTCAATGCCGTTGTCGCAACAAAGCTGGAGACGCATGGCCTTTATGGTCAACGGTACCAGCGGATTTGCAAGATTATGGTACGGGAATCTCCCTCTATTTCAGATTTACATACAGTTTAAGTGCCGTGGTCATCTTTGCTGCATTGATCACTTTACCCATTTTAGCCGTGAATTCCACTGGCACAGGTCTGAATGATGTAGATGTTGGGACAGGTGAACACGGTTTTTTTGCCATCAGTAGCATTGGGAACTTTCTGGGATCGGATGGATCCATATCTTTGAGTCGATTTGACATCAGCCCATCGGACATCAGTTTCTACATCGGTGTCCTTGATGCCGTAGCGGTGGGTGCCGTGCTGGCCTTGGCAATTTGGTTTGAACGTGTGGTACTACCAGCGGCAGTTCGGAAGGAAGCAAGGACTACAGTAACACCAGATGCCTATAGCATCTTTGTGAGCAGTTTACCCAGACGTTTACCAGCTGATCGTCATCCTCACTATGAAGAACTCTTACAACAACATTTTGAACGACAATTAAATGCAGAGATTCGACCAGATATGCAGATGCAAGGTTGGAATGTCATCACTAAAGAAGAAGAATTTCTTCACGAACCGAATCCTTCCAGTTGTTTCTGTGTGCGTCAAGCTACCGATTACCGTGGTCGAACGTTGGGTTCCATCACCGCGGTGGAAGGTCTGACGGCATTGGTCCGGTGGCCCGATGCGAGTGGACGGATGGGACCACCGCAAGAAGTGGCATTGGATGGGCAGAATGGAAGCACCAAAGGACTTCTTCAGGCGGAAGATAAAATGATAAAACACTATAAACATCTTAAGGCCTCAAAGTATATGGAAGTTCGGCTGTTCTTTTTTTGATTGACATGTTGTTTTTGGGTTTGAAGATGTGTAAAAAAACTAGGGGGCTTCTTTTTGTCCCTTTTTGGTTGGTTGGATCCATGTTTTTTTTTGGGATATCTTTTGGCCTCCATTTTCAACTGAATCCTTTTTTTGGGCTTCAACATACGATAAGAAAAGGCCTAACAGTGGAATATTTTTTGATTGACAGAGTTTTTGTTTAAAGATGTTTATAAGTTAACGTTGGGCAGGGATAGTAAATCTGAAATTTTAGATGGAATTCAGAAATATTGCTTTTAACAGGTTTCCCTTGTACACAGGGACATCTTCTGGTTCCATGTGAGTTTATCGGGGGATGTTTTGATTTCATTTACACCCAGTTTTCCGATGTGTTTTTCATTAGCACGTTTTTTTTTTGTGATTACTGCCTGTTGAGTGTGGGAAAACCATCTAAAGCTGTTCACTAACTAAAGGTTTAGTCGTGGTGGTTTCAAATATATTTTTATTTTTACCCCTACTTGGGGAAAGGATCCAATTTGATTCATTAATTAGGCGAGACAGCTCCTTTTTCCCACTAATTCTCATTTTGGCCCAAACCATTCAGCCGCTTGGAAGGCGGATCTGTTGAAACGCCTGGAAGAAGTAGATTGTCAACCGGGCGAAGGAGGACGTCAGGGTGTGTTTAAAGTGAGCCTTATCCGTGACTTCAAAGGGAAGTTACACAACATGCGAAGGGTCGTGGAACGTGCCAAAAAGATTGGAGAACGAAATGATGAACTCACAGCAAAGGAGGAAAAGGATTTAGCAGATGCAGAAGAAGAATTGAAACATCTGAATTTGGAAGACAAAGATGTCTTGGGTGCTTTTGTAACCTTTACCTATATCAAGTTTAAGGACTTTGTAAGTATCTTGATTTTTTTTCATGAGTCAATTTCTTTTCACTGCGTTTTTTTTTATGTTTTTTGTTATTACCGTTTTTGTTTTTGTTTTGTGTGTGTGGGTTTCTTGTTGATTCTTTCATAAATATAGATTTTTTTCAAAGTATGAAGTATTTGTTTCATGTTGTTCCACCCGCAGGTGCGATGCTTGCCCCCCAGCATCAACCTTAAACTTCACGGACTTGGATCATAAGTCATAAACCCCCCAAAAATGCCCAAAAAAATGCTGTTTTTTTTCACCAACCAGGATGAAATCATATGGGTGTTTCCAAAAAATAGGGGTATCCCAAAATGGATGGTTTATAATGGAAAACCCTATAAACATGGATGATTTTTGATTATTTTTGGGGGTACCACTATTTTCGGAAACATCCATATAAACTATATACATGTTCAGGCAAGTTTTGGGGGAGATCTTAAGCTAAACGTTGACTCCCCACTGGCATCCTGAAAATCCCCTCAAAGTCGAAGGCGACAACAATTGCTTTTTGAGTTGGTCGGATACCAAACCCATGACGGATGCATGGGACTGGAAATTTTACCTACATTTACTCATAAATTTATGCCATTCATGTGGGTAAATATACCAAACATAGATCCTATGGGACAAAAAAACGTGATGTTTAGAAGTCATTAACAATTCCAGCAAACTCAGCAAAGGCTTCCTTTTTAATGGTTTGCTTGACTTACATGGCATGCCCCGCCGTTGGAAAAGGGAAACCATCCCAACCTAGAAAACAGGTTGAAAAAATTGATTTCCATCAACTGGAAACCCCTAAAACCAGCAGTCCAGCTGCCTAAAAGAATGCTACGAAATCCTATTTGTTTTCCAGGAACATAGAAATAGACGACACTTCCTCGACAACGTGAAATACCAAGGTCAAGAATATCGTTTCAGTCGACTTTTTGCTTTGGGACCATTTCTTCAGGGTGCAGATCAACGTTTTGAAGGTCGTGCTTTAACCATTGATGCTGCACCATTACCTAGTGATATTTTCTGGGAAAATTTCGATTGTCCAACGACTATGAGACGATTGAAGACCTTGTTGGTAGGCTTCTTGAAAGCTTCGAATGAGGTATTGTTTCATATTTATTATTTTCTAGTTGTTTTGTTTTTTCTTGGTTTTAATGCTTTTTTGTTGTTTTAGGAAATATTGTTGGTTAAGAGATGCTTTTGTTTTGAGACTACTGAGAGGTGGGGGGGTCAAACATCGGACAGCCTGCTGTTTTTTTGGTGTCCATCGATTTTGTTGGCGATTGGATGAAAAGAACACATTTGTATAGCTGTTCCGCTGGGTCGCAGAAAACCCAGAAATGAACAGCAACAAACTNCACAACCACAACCACAACCACAACCACATCATCATCAACAACAACAACAACCACAAGGAATGACAACATCATCATCAACAACAACAACCACAAGGAACGACTCTTGTAAATTCATGAGAATGTCAGGATACCAACCCAAATGCCACCCCGTCCCCTTGAGGACCTAACAAGGCCTCATCAAGGGACAATAGTGGTTAATAAATAGTCCTTAAAAAGGGGGTGGCATTGGGGGGGGTGATCCCTTCAAATTTCCATGATAGAAATAGTGTTGCTTTTGTCATTTTCCACCTTGCCTCACCATTTTTCGGCAGCTCCAATTTCGATTTCTATGTTTCCCTAGTTCCCAAATTCTCCATGTATAGAATATTAACCTGTACATTTACCAAGCATTTATGCCGAAGGTTTTTCAATATTCCAGTCCCATTCAGCGCATTTGGGGTTGAGGCTTCACATTTTTCTGTGTGCTTCTAATCATGGTCTTGGGCTTGAGCTTGGCAAAGTGGGGCCGAGAAGAAGCTCAAGCACAATCTCCTGATTGTTCCAACTATGCCAATGTAACTAATACATCAAATCTACCTACTGAATGCTATTGCGCACAAATAGGTGCTGTGTCATGGCTCGCATTTTTTAGAAAAAAAGGGGGAAAAGTGGAACAGACAAGACCTTTTTAAGTGCTGGTAAGTCCAATGTTGTTTTTTGTTCAATGGTTTTTTTTTTCAAAGTGAATTCTTAAGGGGAAATTTGTGAATCTGTGGATTTAGACAAGAAACATCTCCGTTTTTTTGACGTTGCTGAAACGGGAAACTTGCGAGTGAATCTTTGGCGAAATGCGAAGACCAAGCTCTTCTAAGTGACCAAACTGGGGAGTTTCAAGTGACCTCCATTTACATTATCAAAAGGTCACGTGGAAGAAGGTGGTAACATTTCTTTTTCTTCCAGCTTTTGGCCAGGCCAATATTTTGCAGGATGAACCAACTGGAATCATCGATACATGTAAAAATTATCTGCAAACTGTGGCCTTCGTTCAGTCCATGATCATTGGCGCTGCCATTTTTTCTTCCGCAACTTGGGTTTATGCGATTGGAAACGTTGGCGCTCAATTTTTTTTTGTTCCCTAAGAATCAGCGCTTGGGCAATCCCAAAAAAGTTTTTTTTTTTTCATGACTTGAACCGCGTCGGGAAACCGGTCTTTTGGAACCCTCCAGTTTCGGAGGCTTCGCTTTTTGAAGTGTTTTGATCACCTTCCGAAATTGTGGATTTTGTGAGAAGCCGAAGTCAGTTTTAGCAGGTTCTCATAAATAGATCGCAAGAAGATGATACATGGATGATATACATGGAAGATTCCCAAGAAAAAAAATCGGATTTTTGTTCCCTTCCCTATGTTCCATTTTTTCCCAATTTTCCTCCAAAATGTTCATCAAAATAGAAGATGATAAGTGGGGAAGATTCCATCCATTTTTGCTCACGGCACCGCATGTTTTTTTCCAGGGCAAATCCAAAAGGGGTCATTCCATTCTCAAAGGATCCATGGGACTGGTATATTTAGATACCTACTTTTGGTTCATGTTTATGATATATCTATATATATATATATGGTAAATGATATGATATATTATGATATATTTACCTACGGTTCCCTACCATACAAATCAACAAAACTCATGATTTTTGGCAAATATACCAAACTTCGCTCTCTGGATCTGGATTGGGGCCCTGGCCTCGGGGTTATTGGACTCCAACACCAAAATTGAGGTGATCAACGTGGGATCAGGGCATCTCATTGCCGTTCTGGCGCACTTTATGCAGCCCTCGAATTGGACTGTCAGGGAACCCAACCAACAACCAACATCTGGTCAAATCTATATATTTCTACCTCTTTTTTTGTTGGCAAACTCGCGGGTGAAATTGCACCCCCCTTTTTTTATGGAGTTGTGGGCCCCAACGGCCCATCTTGTGGGGAGATGATCCAATTTGACGAAAAAACCGCTAATGTTCATTCATGGGTTGAAGAAAAAACCATATAAATCACCTGAAAACCAGGCCCAGGTTGCTGGAAGGAAGGGAAGTTTCCCCCCATTTCAAGGAAAATTCCATGTTGATTACACCCCCCGAAGTTTAGCAGCTTCGCCCCTGAAAAATGGGTGGCTGGAAGATTACTTTCCAATTGGGAAGCTAAATTTTCAGGGGCTATGTTAAACTCCAGGGGGTATTGATTACCAATTTCTTTAAATTTGGCAAGAAAGATCCCTAAAATTCGGGGTTGATGGCAGGGATGGGCTGTTGGTGTCCACAGAGAAAGTTTGTTTCGAAAACCGTTTGAATTTCTCAAAAGGTTAAAGGATTTATCACTGCACGAGAAAAACACTGGAAATTTTGAGCAGCAAAAACTGAAACCCTCAAGAGATGTAAGCCAGCAAAACTTCCAAGTGACCCTTGATAATCCGAAAAGCAAGGGTCACCGGGAAGAACCTGGAGATTATTTTTTGACTTCATGTGATTAAAAACTGTTTATTGCGTTGAATGGCCCTGACAATCATCATATCCCCCCTACCAGGTGATTCAATTCGTGACCTATTTATCTCAAATTGTGGGAGATCACCAACAACCTGTGAGTTCGGGGCACAAAGCTATTCCAAAAGGCTCACCAGCTACAAATTCTTTAGTAGGAAACCCCAACCTAAATCTTCTAAATCTTCATTTGCCACGATTGCATTCTGGTCTTTTTGGGGTATATTTCTTAAATCATATCTCCCCTAACTCATCTCTTTTTTCAGAAGTCAACCACAACAAATGACAAAAATCTCCGAAAAAAATTGGGGAATCCTTCATTGTGTTCACCGGTTAAGGCCTTAGAAGCCAAGATTATGGAAATGACTTTCTTGGTGCAGTTGCTGACCTTGGGAGTTGTGGTGACTTTGGTGTCTCTTAGCTGCAGCAAGGAAAAAAGAACACAAGATGGGCTTCCAAAAAACACAGCGACTCTATAGCTGGATTGTCCAAAAAAACGGGGTGGCTGAATTGGATGATGATGATGATGATGATGATGATGATGATGATGATGATGTTTTTTTGGTAGCCGAAAAAAAACACCATTTTTTTTAGGGATGCAAAAAAAGCACTCCAACTTGGAAGATGCGGGTAGGGATAGGATGTTATAACTCCGAGGTGAAGGCCATTTATAAGGGTTTTTCTAACGCGGGGCCCTATCTTGCAGCGGGATGGCAGGAGATGGGATGAGGGACAATAATCCAACCCCCGGCCAGATGTGAATTCATGGTGTTATACCCCTATTCCATTTCGGATTTTATAGGTATCTGGGGGTTAGGAATATCTCATTTATAACAAGGGGGTGCCCCAAAACGTCCTTTACTGATGTTTGTCTATCAGATTTGTTTTTTTCGGTCAACCCCCTTGAAGCTTCGTGGTTAGATGTCTCGGATTTGTGACCGATGGGCTCAAGTATGATGCTAACTCGTGGGCTTCCAGCTCTGAAGATGTTGCCTTTGCCAACGAGTTCCTGGGACGACGTTGGAGACCTTGCACATGTATGTCCGAAAGGTTGGGTTGGTTGCACTTCATCACATCCTTATCATCCTTCATTCACAGAGATGTTTGGAATCACTGGGATTTCTTGGATGTGTCTTCCCATTGCTTGGGCAGTGAAGAAGCATCGCGAACAACGTCGAAACCGAACACGGAGGCGGTGTCAAAATGTGACTCGACATTCAAAGGCCTTGAGGCATTTGAGGAGGGCGATGTTTACAACACACATGGGAAATTTGGGATGTAAACTGAAAACATAGATGGAAACCACCGTTTTTTTTTGAAGTGTTTTATCGAGCTTTTTGACTATCAACTTGACTGACTGACTTTCTCGAGACGAAATCGTCAAATAGTTTACAAACAAACCTACGAAAAGGCCAAAGTAAATCAGGGGCTTATTTATTGACGATTGCACTACCTGACAAATTTTGAAACATTTGCCAATATTCTCAAATGGAATGGAAGAAGCTACTATTACTCCTGCAACGACGACAACAACAACAACAACAGCAACAACAACAACAACAACAACAACAACAACAACAACAACAACAACAACTGCTACTAGTACTACTTCTACATATTACTAGCTACTTATTACTACTACTTCTATTCTTCCCGCATTTCGGAGAAACTTCCACTGAGGATTCCAACGCCTCAGTGTCTGAAACAACTCCATCTGCTGCGAAAGAAGATGCTCAACGAGAGGTTGTAGGTCTTGGTATTTTCGCAGCAGCAGTTGGATTGCCTGGGTGGCATGTCTTTCCAATGTTTCTCAACATGAAGATGGCAGCAGATCCAGCATTGCCTGGATTAACTGAAGAGACACTTCCCTTTGCCACTACAGCTATTTTTGTAGGTTGGCTGGCAGGTGCGACAGTCTTGGATCGTGCTTTGGAAATCTTTGATAAGAAACAACTTGTTGTACTGCATGTCCTTGGGCTTCTCTTGGTGAACTTTGCCATTCTCACACTTCCCCACTTAACTGCTGGGAACTTGGTGGTCTTCACGGTGCTGAGGTTTGCACATGGTCTTTTGATGAATCTCACAGGCCTTGTGCGTATGTACCTTATGGAAAAAATGCCTCCAAGTCAAGGAAATCAAGTACTCGTCCTGCTGAGCATCATTTACACCATGGCTACCATTCTGATGTCCTGGTCATGTGGTCGAATCACAATGATGATAGACTGGAGGCTAGAGGGATTCTTGTGGTGTTCCGTCCCATCGATGATTGGTCTTGCCGTTGCCTTTCCAAATTGGCGGAGTCTTATGCAGTCATTTCCAGTTGCCATGGGGAAGGTGTCCAATGGAATCGTATCCCATAACTGGGATGTGGCAGTAGAAACTGTATCCACTTCAAATAGAAGAGACATACTAGCTTTGGCAATGGGATTTCTCGCTTGTGACTGCGGCTTTTATGGTTTAACCTATTCAGCTGGCAAACTTTGTCAAGATCCTTACTTGTCCACCATGCTTCTCTGTGGTGCTGACATCTTTGGCTACCTCTTGGCTCTTGGTGCTGATAAGTACGGGAGAAACAATACTCAAACATGTGCTTTCCTCCTTGCTGGCATATGTCTGTTCTATTGCAGTACAGGCGAAGAAGGCAGCTTCTATGTGCTGACAGCTGCAGTGGTGGGACGTCTTTGCTTGGATGTATGCTTCACAACTGTTTATTTAGGTTTGGCTGAGATCTTCAGCGGCTCGAAGGTAGCCTTGGCCACCTGTGAAACAGCAGCACGTTTCGGTGCCATCATTGCTCCTTTCAGTGGAACATTGCCTCCAAGCATCTCTTGTTCTATTTTTGCCACTGTTTGCTTGGCAGCTGCTGGCTGTACAATGACATTGCCAGAGAAGGCTGCAAAAAACAATACAACGGTGATTGCTTTAACGAGCATTAGTAACATTAGCTGACCTAAGGTCAGTTTCGGGCTCGTGGAGCTTTACAGCACCCTGCCCTTTTCCAGACCACGGCGTACAAAGGTACGGTGAGGTCTGGGCAGGTGACATGTTCATTCATGTCTCAAATCCGTTTTTTATCGCATTAAATGCATTTTTTTTTTGCACTATTCACTATTCGGCTGGTTAAAGTTCTACGCGAACAGGTAGCAACTTGACCTCGTTGGGTGCAGCCGAGTACTGAGTGATGCATGAGCATTCCAACCATCACCTCCATTGGCTTCAAAAATGATGGGTGTGACCCGCGTCCTTGCTGGTTGCCGGTGGTTGCATTTGTTACGATATGGGGCTTTCCTAACATGGTGGGTTTCCCCAACAACTATTGGTTTTCCTACTAAACATGACCATTTTGGGGTGTTTTGGGGGTACTGCCATTTTAGGAAACACCCATATAACGATATAACACATGGGGATTTTTTTTTGCAAATGCGGAAGCCGTAAAACACTGACATAACTTCAAGAATGGCCTGGAAACAGCCAAGGAAATTCTGAAAACATATTGATGATTTATAATCCATATGATATATACTAATTAACCAACCAACCAACCAACCAACCAACCAACCAACCAACCAACCAACCAACCAACACACACACACACACACACACACACACACACACACACACACANCACACATACACACACACACACACACACACACACACACACACACACACACACACACACACACACACACAACCAACCAACCAACCAACCATGAATTCACCATGCCTTGATTCTCAAGAACCAACCAACCCACCATGAATTCACTGCTCCCACCGAACCACCGAGGAATGCGGATTTCGGCTTCGGGCTCGGTGCTCCGAAGGGTATCTTGGAGGTCGTGCTTGGAGTTACACCCCTTTGGGTAGTTGTAAGTCACCTGAACAACTAAACCAAGGGGATAAGTGCTTGGGTATAGTTCCTAAACAACTAAACAACCGAGTTATATAGTATTTAAGTAACAAGCAACATAGCTTTGTTGTTTAGTTTCGTTTTCCCCGAAACGGATCGGGTTGTTACAACTGCAAATGGCCATTCAATGGGGGTGATCTACTTACTAACTGGCATGACCCTCTAAGTTTCTCCGCGCTTCTTTTTTGGTTTGTGGGAAATCTTCAGGATCACCATTTTTTTTTGCAAAAAACAACTTATCAAATTTTGAGGCTCTTTTTTTGCCATGAAACCAAAAAAATAATTACCCCCCTGGAAATTGAACATATATGTATATATATATACATATATATATATACAATTATATACACAGCAAAAAGGGCTCTTTTTTGAATCCGGAGACCTTTTTTGTTTGTTTGTTTTTCCCAACCGCGCATTTCAGCAACCAAAAAACTGGGGGTCGAAAACCCAGCCAGCG
The DNA here is from genome assembly GCA_000507305.1 of Breviolum minutum Mf 1.05b.01. Lineage (NCBI taxonomy): Eukaryota > Dinophyceae > Suessiales > Symbiodiniaceae > Breviolum > Breviolum minutum. The sequence goes on along the minus strand of DF241355.1, from coordinate 7,329 downwards.
AGCTACCCAGGTATCTTGGGCCTCGTTGGTGCTGGAAACTTTGCTGATTTGGACCGCGCCTGGACCGCTGCGGTGGGAGTGGAGATCTTGACGCTCTTTATTTTTTCCATCTCTACGGAGGCGAAACGGGAGGAGTGTTTTGAAGAGAAAGATGAAGATATGGGTGTTTCCATAAATGGTGGTACCCAACAACCATTGGTTTTCCATCCATTTGTGACATACTCAGCCCAAAACTAACATGTCCCCTGAAAATTGATGGTTGTTTCAGATGCATTTCCTGTTGAAATAGTCCCTTTTTAGGGGACATGTTAGTTTTCCAGGGTGTATGAAGAATATATATATCAGATTGCTTGAGATACATTTTGTTTCATTCATGGGCCTTGTTTTTTCCAGCTACCTAGTAGTCATGTTAGTTTTTCCAGGTGTCATACTGTTGATGGCAACCAGGCAACCAGAAATCAGAAATCCCACTCCCAACCAATGGTGCTGAAATCCGTCCTAAATGATGGGATAAACTACCAACCTCGAGTGGTTAGCTGGATTTCTGAACCATCAACAGTTTGCAGTATCAGATGTGTATACCCTGGAAGTCAAAGACTATAAACATATTAGTCTCCAATTTTGGATGATGGAGATTTCCTACCTAAAGAATAGTCTTTAGTGAAGACCTATTTTTAACGGTCTTTGGACTTCCAGGGTATATACAGTATTGAATTTGTAAAGAGTTATGTGATATTGAATTCTGCAGATATGTGCATAAATTTTCTGAATTTACAACATGACACATATAACAAATATCCAATATATGTGTAAGAGATTGACTCAGATAGACATTATCCAACAAAAACTCCATATATGATAATATAATATAAATATATACAGAAATATTTATGGATCCCTTTGTATCTTCTTGAGATTGACTCCACTTGAGTTCGTTTGGATGTTGCAGGCGGTTGCTGCAGTCATGGTGCTATGGTTCAAGATCTCTTGCTGGTGCTTTGGTTCCAAAAAGAAGACATGGAAGGACAGGGCGGATGTGATAGCCAAAGGCTTTACTATTTAGGCGACATGTTGAAATTTCGGGAGGGTAATTTTTGTTGGGGTTTGTCTGGGAATTTTTTGGGCATGAAAATTCCGGACCTCGGGATGTCCCTCAGAGAGATTACATGCCTTTGTCGTGGAGCAACTTGTCATGCCCTAAGTATCCTGACCCCTCAAAATACCCTTGCAAAAAACAGCTTCAAACTCACCCTTCATCGGAAGGTTCCCTTAGGGTGGCAAGAATTTCTGGGAGAACTTGATGGAACTTGGAAAAAAATACAAGTGGAAGTTTTTTGGTTCCACTCGCAAATTGTCATTGTCATGGCAGGAGATGAAAAGTCTTTACACTCCACCTGACTTTGCATTAGCCTTGCGTCAAGCAAGCCAATTGTCTGCTGTTTGTGCCGCCCTACTCTACTCCTCTTGCTTGCCAATCCTGATCTTTGGCCGCATTTTTGAGCAAAAACACCCAATTGTTTAGGTTGTCTAGGGTATGAAGTACTACCACCCGCGGATTTCCATGGGAATTTCAGCCAAGGGTTTGTTTCGTGGCTCGCCTGGTGCGACATTTTCCCATATTTGCCACAGAGTCCATTTCCCTGACCGCTTGTCCAACTCGAATTTTTCCATTCATTCAACTATTCCACGAGCGTCACTCAACAAAATCTGTTGTTTTTTTCAGTTCAAAAATGGTCGAAGTCCTTAAAAACTGCCAGGCAAACAAAAACACCAACAAAAAGGGGAAGGTGGTTTCCCATAGGATCCATGTATGGTATATTTGCCTACATTTGGTTGATTTTTATGGTAAATGTAGGTAAATATACCGTACATGGATGGTATGGTTTTTTTCAATCAACAAAAACATCGACGAACTCAGGAATTTGATCCTCGCAGTGAGGCTGCTGGCAATGTATTGGACCAGTAAGTTTGAGCTTCTACGTGGCTGCTCCGTTCCCAAGCGTTTCTCCCATGTCTTGGCTTTGTCTGCCACACAATGGGTCCAGGAGCGGAATGTTTTTTTGACCTCCACCCTACCTTTGGAAGTGAAAGACTGAAAGTGTTGATTATTTAAGCCCTACACTAAAACAATAGTCTCTATGACTCTATGGACATAACATTCAACAAATATATATACAAATATATAGTCTTTGGAGTTTCCAAGGGCCCTATTTAAAAAAAACGGCTTTGTTCCCGCAACTGTCAGGTAGCGGTCTTCTTTCACTCTGCTGTGGCAGTTTGGGTCTTTGGTGATGCTCAGATTACAGGTACCAAGAATTTTCTCTTTGATACCAGTGAAGCTAGCAGCTATGTGGCAGAGGTGAGCAAAATTCTTGGCAACCAGGCCTGTTGTTTTGTTGCTGGATTTTTTTTGGGAGATACGATTCTTTTAACCAACCATGTATGGGTATATTTACCTACATTTGGTACAAAAAACAACCAAATGTACGTAAATATACCATACATGGATGGTATGGGATTTTTTATAAGCAACAGCAAGAACTCGTCATTAAAAGCTTCCGATATTATCGACATAGAAAAGGCAAGGAGACCATCTTCAAAAAAATTGCCCGAGAAAAAATCTGGAGCCAGCAGTTTCTGCCAAATGCTGGGACTTTTAGGGGTCATTAAACTACCAATTTTTGCTTGGGGATCAAACTTGATGCTAAAATCTATCCCATAGGATCTATGTCTGGTATATATTTGATTATATATATATATATATTATATACACCTACATTTACCATAAACAATCAACCACATGTATAGATAAACATACCATACATGGATTCTATGGGTCTTTTCAAGGAATTTGCCTGATCTTAGCGCATTGTTTGGGGTTATTGGTGTCATATATTTCATGACCCCATTGCTCCTCACCAGTTGGGCGTCATCGTGAAGATCTTGGTTGAGAAAGCTCTGACTCCGGCGGCCATGCCTAATGCATTGTTGCTGGCATTGTTGTTGCTCAAGCGACCCGGTGGAAGCTTTAAAACATACAGGGGACATTATATATATATAAATTACCAGGTTTGGGGGGGAATCATTAACAGTACACATGTATGGTGATTTTGATGGATTTCCCTATTAATGGTGCATTCTTTGGCTTGGTATTATCATATATCTACATTTGGACTCTGATGTTGAACACAATTGATTTGCGTGTTTTTGCACCGAATGCTATGGGGTTCTCTAGCCAATACAAGGTTCCCGCAAGTTTTTTTTTCCTTGGCCGGAAAGATTACTGGAGAGGAGGCATTCATATATGGGTTTACCGGTCGACGCCCGACCGGTAGGGAATTTCCCGCCATTTTGCCCAAACGGTTTTTTGTGAATGTTCCACGGCCATCAAAACGTTTTTGCCGATCTTTTTCCAAGCCTTGATTTGTTGGCTAAGAATGGGTCTCAGATCTCAAAAATTACCCCCTGAACGGCTGAGGTGGACGATGAAGGGTCTCTCTTTCCTGATGGGTGAAGCAGAATGGCAGCAACTGATGTCAGCTGTGCAGAAGATCTTTGCCAAGGTGCCCAGGAAGAGCTGCTGGTTGCATCTCATGAATCCAATACCTTCCCCCAAATAAGCCATTTTTGAGGGGCCTTATGCTGTTAGTTTCCAGTTCCAGTATGTGGTTGGTAAAGATCCATCAAGATCCCTTAATAAACATGCAGTTCTCAGTCAGCTTTGTCACAGCTTGACGTCATTTGCAGGGTTGGATAACAGTGGACCTCAACAAAAAAATGGTAGAACTGGCTGCTTTTGAAGGCTCAAGTCACTCCAATTTCCCCAATTTTCGGCTTGCAATCCGCCTTTTCCATCCTTTTCTCCGAGTCCACAACGTGTAAAAAATCCAATGTCGGAGTGGACTATAGTATATCATGAAGGTGAGTTTAAAGGGAGAGCAGAACCCTTGAGACTTTTGTTGGAAGAGGCTGGCATTCAATATGATGTGAACCATGAGAATCTCTATGGTCCAGAAGGTTTCATGGATGCTTTTCGTGGTGCGGCAGAGGCGACGAAATTGGACAACGCACCTTTTCCAGTGATGTTTCCACCAGTGATTTGGCATCGTCCTAAGGATGGACCAGAAGTTTATGTGAATCAAACAGCTACATGTTTGCTTTACTTGGCCAAGAATTTGGGTTACTGCCCTCCAAATGCAGCAGATTGTGCGAAGGCAGATCAAATTACACAGAATTGTGTGGATTACATTGGAGAAGGCCGTGGATCTTTCCATCCCTTAAATCAAAAAGAATCCTATGCCAAGCAGAAAGATGAAGCTGACAAGGCTTCCAAGGAATGGAGTAGTGGTCGTATGGGCATTTGGTTGCAACACTTTGAGAAAGTGATCAAACGTGCAGGTCCAGAAAAACCTGTAGTTGGTGACTCTATCTCCTATGCTGATTTTATTTTATTCCATGCCTTAGATGCTACCGAAGCACAATTCAATAGTGATTTTTATGGCAAATCTTGGGAGAATCAACCAATTCCAGCCTTGAAAGCATACAAGAAATGGATGGAGCAACGCCCCAAGTTACAAAGTTATTTTGCTTCCGAACGTCGAAAGCCTTGGGCCGGCGACTCCATGATGTGAGATTTGACGACCAGATTTTTTCGGAACCGTGACATGCGCAAGAAAAACCCGGGGGTGGAATGGAACCGTTTTTTGTTGCGGTGGTGTGAAGAAACATCCGCCGTTGTTGTTGTTGTTGTTGTTGTTGTTGTTGTTGTTGTTGTTGTTGTTGTTGTTTGATTCGATTTTTTTGGATGAAGGCAGATGAAACGATGCTGTCTTTTTGATTGTTTTGTTGGAATCCTGAAAAAGATTTGGTGAACAAAAATCTGGCTTGCTCAGATAGGGTCGAAATGGATCGACTATAACATCCAATATTACCCTAAGAATCATGAGATCTCAAAACTGGTGGGGTTGGAGATCCAACAGAAAACCGCAGAAAACAGAGTCATTCACCCCTCTATTATTATAATAGGAGTGTTTGATGGTTGATTCTTAGGGTTTATAGTCATGATCTTTTTGGTGCTTGGAACATGTACTGTATATACCAGGATTACTACATTTTTAGTAGGGAATCCCTATAAACCTTTATTTGCCACTGTTACTGGGAAGGGGCCATTCTCTATACATAATAATGCTTGAAATGCTTGAAATCCTCTTAACATCACATTGATTTTTATGGTAGATGAATTAGTAGACACATTTTATCTTCCAACCATTGGTTTTGAGAAGCTATATGTTAGTTGTCGGGCAAATTACCCATCCCAGGAACTGTTTTTTTTTAAACTTTGCGAACCAAGCAACAAAAAAACAGCAAAATAACCAAAGTTGCAATGCTTATTATATAGGAGTAGTGACAAGCCTTAGGGGTAGGTTGGTTGCCACGATTTTTTCCCCAATAACTTCACAACCATTAACCAACATTTCCAGCCAAATGTTCAACCAACATTTTCAACCAACATTTCCAACCAACATTTCCATCCAAATTTTCACCCAACATTTTCAACACATTTTTCCAACAAATTTTCCAACACATTTTTCCAACAAATTTTCCATCCAAATTTTCCAACAAATTTTCCAACAAATTTTCCAATCAATTTTCCAAACAATTTTTGGGGAAAAAATCTTATTACAAATATCGTGGCAACGAACCTACCCCTAAGGCTACTCATAGAA
>DF241354.1:85309-110058 GCA_000507305.1 Breviolum minutum Mf 1.05b.01 | reverse complement strand
AAAAAAAATTGGCTCGCAAAGGCACACCAGATTGGGAAAGCATGGGAAAGCCACATGGCGCTACAACTTATTTTAGTCGATGATCCTGCCCCTAAAGGTACAAATGAGCGTAGCTACCATTGCAGCTTACCATGTGACAGGAAGAGACCAACCATGGAATGGCGGATGTCGAAGGGAGTTGTCACAAAACACGGAGAGAATGAAGGACGAAACTTCATGCGGAATGGCCCGCCAACTCTTTGATGAAAGAGTACCGTCAAGGACCAGGCATCAACATTTCAAAGTTCTGGGGAAGGAGTTGACAGACAAGGACCCTGTTTGTGGTTCTGTCGACAAAAACAATTGAGGAAGAAGAACGTTTGGCACGGGAAGTGATGTCCACGGGTCAACGGTTTCGGACATGTGAGTACTCGTTCATCGGCTGCCGTCGCACTTGCCCATTTCGAATTGCCACTGCATTCCACGAAATTTCTCTGATGTCAAAGAAAAATATGCACGCCCAAGTCCACGCCAACAAGTTTTGGGTGGCAGAGATTGGTCTTCTTGCAACACAAAACTGACCGGCCTATGACCTAAAAATTGTCGTGAGTTACAAGGCGTTCAGGGTGATTTGTAGTGATGGGCGGTTTTGATTCCAAGCTCGTTCGCCTTGTGGAGATCAACGGGAAGATGTCAAATCGTTGGATTGGATATACATCAACCTTATTTCATTCATCGCAAAAACGTGGAGGGCAGCTGAGGAAGAGTAATCCCTATCACCCAGTGGCAATTATGTTCATCTGACTGGTGGCTCAAACCACCACAGTGTTGGAATATGATTGAATATGTCCTGTGGCATGAACCACGCCTATTCGTGGTGCAGAGTATGTAAATATACGGTATGTTTCCACCTCCAAGGCCGGAAATTTGCACCCTATTGCATGTGCTCATCAGGAATGGAAGCGGGATTTCCAAAGGAGGACAGCTGGACTAACAAAAGGGTCGCCGAAAATCTATAGTGCAACTTGATTTCATCACTATCGTGACTGTTGTGTTACGCAAATGCAACATGAAAAGTCATGGCATCACAATTGCATAGGCATCGGGCTAGACGGCTAGACCATTGTTGTGTACACTCCGTTCTCAAAATACAGATGGGAACGTGCACCTTTGCAAAACGAAAATCTGGTCTCAATCGTTGGTAACCAATCTTTGATGAGCAGCATATGTTTGGAAAGAAGACATGTTCACAGCTCGGCGGCAGATGGACATTGCAAAAAAGGGTTCGGCTTACCCAAAGCAGCGTGTTCTTTACATTTCTTTACGACATGGGGCCACAGAGGCCAGTTTGCGGGCGATATTTATTCGGAATCAGGAAACTGCATCGCAAAGAAGTCCGGCTTTAGACAACGTCGCAGTTGAAACAGCGGGCAATCATATATCTCACAACCGCTTATGAGGTGTTCGCTGATGCTTTGTAAACTCTTTTACTTAATTCTTAGATCTTTTTGAGTGGAAATGTATGTCAGCTACATTGACCCCAGGCCTTCTCGGAGCTACTCTGGTCAGTTGCTGAGTTAAGACGTGCTTGCACTCGGCTTAAGAACAACAAAGATAACAAAGCCTCTGACGAAATTGGGTTGGCATCGGAACTTTGGCAACATGTGCTTGACGAATTCTTGTTGGAACTACTGCAAGCACTCCACGTGATCCTTGAACATCGAAACCCTGCGGCTGCTCGAGGAAAACATGATTCACGATACTCCGCAAAAAAAGACGCGCAAAGCTTGTTACAAATGCCGTCAAGACGGGAAGGGCCTGGTGTGTTATGTGGCCATGCAGTGATTCGGGCAACGCGAGTGGGTGCCCAACGCAGCGTTTTGCCCTGTTCGGTTGGATAAATGCTATTTTCCGGGTGCCCACCCTTTTCCACGACATGTTCGGAAGTGGACGAGGAATTGGCTTGTGGGAACGCCTTGTACTCTTGCGCTTTGGAGGACTACTGTCCCATTACTCGCACGGCACGGTGGAATAGGCAAGGCCTTTCTATGAAAAGTTCAGTCAAGATATGACATCCCTGGGCAAACTTCATGCTGATCTTGCAAGCGGGGTAAATCGTGTAAAGATCAGTTACTGGTAAATATTGATTGGTTCCTGTCTGACAAAACCACTTGGTAGTGCAAAAATCTAGGCTTTGGAGGGCGCATTTTTGGCAGCCATCGACGTACACTGATTTCCGCACCGCGTGTAAAAACGGTTTCAATTGCCTTGAATTGCCATATCCCATAAAGCAAACCCCCAACTACCTCTTTTTAGGCTGACGTCAGGAGACGGCCCTATAGTTCAGATAGTAGCTTGAAATAAGTACAGCCACATCCCCATCTCCCTGCAGCTTCCACTCTTTTTATCTTTTTGACACAAAGGTCCAGAAGGTCCAGTGGAGACGGTTTCCCCGCAACGGGTGAGCTCACCTATGCACCAGGCAACCACATTGCAGGGCCAGTGGTGCCCACAGTGCCGTTTTGGAAGAGCATGGCCATCAACGCAACCATAGCCTTGGAGAGCAAGCCGACTGAAGAGTGAGGATTTGTTGAAGTTTCGGGGTATAGGTTTATGTTTTGTTGGCATCGAATGAAAGTCATTTGTCAGAGTCACCATTTCACCATACATATACAAGATCCATTCAGAAGAGACATCATATTCCTAATGCCCAACCAAAAGTGCTCGGTTGTTTGGGATATCCCACAGGTGAATAATTTCGCATGTGAGGTATGCTAATTGAGTGAGAATTGCTGCCAACAGATAGAGTAGAGATAGCCATCAGTGTATCCTGCTCGTTTCAAGACTGCAATCATGAAGTGACTCTTCCGGAATTTTGGAGTGACTGTTCTGGATTTGTTCAAATGTCTGTAGACACACAGAATTTTTAATGGTATTTCCCAAAGCCTCCTTTAAAAAATCCATGCCACAGCATCTTGTCAATCAAGAGAAAGCAGTGAACTCAGTGAACATGTCCATCCTTCTCATAAAAAAGACTTTAAAACAGTCTGTCGACTTCAAGAAGACAGGCAGAGCACTTGCTCTAAACAAACTTTGAGGATTTCCATGGGATTGTTATCCACCTGGCCACGGAAAATCATCACGAAACTCCTCCCATTTTCAACAACTCCCTTGCCCCAGTGACCAGTCGGCCGTTGGCAATCTCGGCCGACAGCTTGGTCTTCCTGACCTTGCGAAGCCAGATCGTTGCTTGGATGAACTGAACAAAACAGAACCAAATACCTTTTTTGTTGCACCAAAATTCACCATATGTCACAAATCTATACAAATCTTGCTCCAAAAAGAGTTGATAATTATGGGAAATAGGCACAAAATTGACAGACATTCGCGACATTTTTTGAAGCTTACGATAGGAACTTCCGAATGTCCGGAATGCTCAATAAACAAAAATGGCCCCAGATGCCTCTGGATCCTTGAACTCAATTGGGTCAAAGTTAAAGATGAAGTTCCTCAGAGTTGCTGCATGTGAACGCAGTTCACTACTGGATACCACTGGAACATTCCAAAAAACACGTTTGTTGCATGGAACTGAGCTGAACACGAAGAAATCTCATGTCTGCCACACCGTATTGAAGACCAAGGATGAACTACTGCTATTAATTTATAGTTAGCTGACGCTGTGCTGAGCAAAACAGGTCACAAAGTTCAGGCAAAGGGTCTTGCCGACGCCCAGGAAGCCGTAGCCTTTCGCAAGTGTCGCTTCTGAATACTTTCGATTCTGACATGTCAGCAGATCCTCATAGATCTTCAGTCTGGCATCCAACACTTCATCAAAGACTTGCTGTGCTCTCCAATTTGACTTTTTTCCCTTGCCTTCATAGTCACCTGGGGCCCTCTTTGGGTCCTGACGCCAGAAGTAGCCCTCGTAGTGGCCGAGGAAGAGGGCAATCTGAACCCAGCCCTCGAGAGGCACCTGCCACCGGTGATGGAAAGCATGATACCTACATGGCCTACCTGCCAGCCCAGACACGCCTTGGAGATCGCTGCAATGCCATGAGGCATGTCGGCGAACTTGATGCCCTGCACATCACTGCACATTCCAGCGGTGTAGCGAAAAACGAACAGTTCTTTACTCCTCGGTACTCCTATCTCATCCTATCTCATCCTATCTTGTCGCAACCCTCCCAAGCCTTCTCTGGAGACAGGTAGCCAGGCCAGCGGAAATACTCTGGCACAATGTATCCCACCTCAATTCCAAACTTTTAACCGAAGATCCTCAGCATTTGTTCGAAAAGAACTCAGATTCCTGTCCTGCTGAGAAGTTGGGGGACAAGCGAACCAAAGCACCGGATGGCTTTCCCGTTACACCCTGAAGTTGCAACCAAGCTTCGCAAGCAAGCATGCCTTAGCAGTTGTGCCAACATTCGGGGCCAAAGATTCATCGGTTTCGTGCAAAACTTCACTATGTTCATATTTCAGGAGTCCCAGAAATTGAGATATCTCAAATCTTGCGATCACAGAGATGACATGTACTGTTTAGAATGTTTATGGCAAGTTTATGGGTGCAGCAGGTACCATGTGTACTAGCATGCTCAAGCTGCATGCCGACGTCATGATGTGTAATTATGTTTATCATTGTATCATTGTTTATCCATTTCTCTCCATGAAATACCTCATTTGCGCCATTGTCATCCATATTCAAGGTCCATGAGCTTATACGTAGCTTCATCTATGGCAAATGATTGGAGAATTCCTTGACCAGCCAAATCGTCACCAAGGCGCAAATTCGTCCATGCTTCAACTCCACTGCACGGCGGCGCTTGAAGGTGTCGACCTGGGGAAAGCTTCACAATTGGATTCTTCACTCGTTGAAATATATTCTTAGGAAACGTGTTCACATGTCTGCATGACGAATATGAATGAATATGACTCAGATAGCATGTGTCATGTGTAAGGTCAGGGCATCGCCATCAGCAGACAGCCCAAGGGGGTCCCAAAATCCGACTGGAGCTTGCACACCCAATTCACCTGCACGAAGTTTGGCTTCCCAAAAAAATCCGATTTGAAAAATAAAAAAAGATGTTTTCATGGCTATCAACAAATATCTTCAATCCATCAAATACAAATCATATCTTGACCCTTCTTCAGTGAATCAAATAAGTAACAAGTACCAAGAAAAGAAATCGAATCAAATGAGTCAAATGACTTTTGCCTGCATCTAACCCCTCATCGGATGGAAACCCCTCAGCACCTTCGAATGCCGACGAACCGGGCAGCCACATGGACGGACCGGTGGTGCCGAAAAAGGCGTTCTGCGAGATCATCCCAGTGATTGCAACCATGGCCTCATCTATGTAAGAAACACCGGCCTCCGGAACCTTTATAAGCAAAACCACAACAGTGATGATAACGACAATGATGATAATAATGATAATAATGATATAATGATAAGTCATAAAAAATAATCAATGAGAATAACAAAACAATAAGATTGAACAATGAAAGACTGCTGCAATCTTTGGAAAAACAACCAGCTTTCATCCGCTTTTCCCGGAGTCGGTGTTTTTTCTTGGTATGCTTATATCCCTACGCAAAATCCAATGGACCAAACGGCCCCTTTTGGGCCTGCCAAACAACAAAGAGACATCAAACATCAAATCCAAGATCCAAATTCCAAAACTGCAAACGGGGAAATCAAGGGCTCCAAATGTTTGTACACGGCGCAATTTGGGCTGGGGTGTTGGATTCCCCCCTAGTCCACTTAACTTTTCGCAAGTTCCCATTTTCCAGTCCTGCGACGTGAAATTGGAGGCTGTCTTCCAGCTTGAAGATAGCGATTGCAAAAACACTTTTGAAAAATATAAAACGAGAGCTAAACACATTGAAACACACCGCACACGACACGCGATAGCTCCTTACATCGCGGCAAACTGAATTGCAAGGCAAGCGGATGATCTCGCCTTAAGGGTCAAAAATTACCTTGGGAGGGGACGGCTTGGGGCTAATAGGTTTTTGCTGGACGTGTATTTTTTGTGAGCGCAGCCCACCTATCCAACCACAACCACAACATCAACCACAACAACATTGGTCTTGTGCCCAGTTGCATCGCCCGGCTTTACGAAGCGGAACAATAAAACATAAATACGGCGATAAGGGACAGTAAATTTCAATAAGGATTTGTTGAAGCAATAGAAAAGGAAATAAAGGGAATATTTTTGAGTAAAAAGGTGAAACTTACAAAAACGATTGAGAATGAATGGAAAAATGAAAGACGAGGGAACAGAAGAGAGAAAAAAACGAACGGAAAAAGTGGACGACGAAAAGAAGAAATACTGCAACAATTACAGAAAGGGAGAATGAGAACTATAAGAAGAAGAAAGAAGTCTTTGTCTTTGCGCACTTTGGAGTGCTACATTGCCTATCAGCCACTCAAGGCGGAACATTGGCGACGCATCCTGCACCCTTCCAAGCCAAAGTTCCAGTCGTCCGTTGTTGATCTCCGCGTCCAAGGACCTGGAATTCTTCTCGGGGTCCTTGGTGAAATATGCAGCCAAGGCTGGGTCATCAAGCACCAGTAGAGATTGTTTTCATTTTACATCATGCCTACTTTGCACGTGCATTATATTATATTTATATATCATATCGTGTACATGTTACCGATACGAATGTACTTTAATAGATAGTAAATAAATGTACATATCATGTTGCATCATGTTGCATCGGTATTCTGACAAATCTTGCGCAACCATCTCAGATTTCTTCACTTTCCAGAGATCTTGGCCAAGGGACTGCCTTGCTGTAGAAGGTGGGAAATCCCAAGCGACCAAAGTTGGGAAGATCTCCAGGGATGGCATCTTTCTCCTGCCTGAACAAGTCTGATGATCTCGACTCGTTTCAAGGACTCGAGGGATTCAGCAATCGCAGTCTAAACACTCTTCTTCAAACTCAGAAAATACCAAAATACCAACCCAATCCAACCCACATTTCTCAATCCTTTCTGGGTCCCAAGAAAACATGCGCACCTGCCAGGAAAGAGCTCAAGGAAGCCGATGAACACTGCGATCTGAGCCCAGCCCTGCATTGAGATGGGATCAAAACCTTATAAACTTGTCGCTAGCTTACAAATGATATTCCATTCATTTGCCCTTTCTATAAAAAACATCGTGTGTGATTCCATTTAACACGCAAACTACGCAAGGTGAGGAAGGACGTCAGCGACACGAAAAACATGCCTCCGCTGGCAGCTTGTACAACGCTTGGATGCCGTTGGGGATGTCAGTGAACTTCAAATCTGTGCATCCGACAGCCCGCGAAACCCCAGAGAGTGAGTCAATCCCCGTAGAACTGGGTAGAGTCACTAAATGGCTCGCAATCCAATGGCGGAAGGTGTCAAGTGAGTCAAGAAGAAGTAACCCATGTCAACAGCATCATTGTGAAATATTGTGAAATTCAGTGACTGCATAAAAGTTGACTACGACGAAGGCAATGCGGCTTGTCAGTCCTTAAAAGCAGGGATAAATATTGCCTGCCAGACAAACCTGTTTCAATAGGTAAAGGATGCTCTCCATCAAGAGTCGCAAGTGAAGCATGTTTGCCCTGTAGTGAGCACAATGCATGCCTGAAGATGGAGAGCAGTAGCCAGGCCATCGAAAGTACTCAGGTACAATATAACCCATGCAGGCCCACATGGCTACTCGACCTTAGTCACATTACCGTGTCAGGACCATGTCACATGTACAATGTGCAATTGATGCAAGCTCAATGGACTAAGGGTGGCATAGCAAATCTGCGAACACAGCTGATCAAGCGCAAACAACAACACAACGATAAACGAACAATTATAGGTGATAACTCAGTGAGAATAAAAAATCGACGAAAAGAAAAACTGAATGGATTGTATTATTGAAAAAAATGATTCGTTGGAGATGTCTGCCGGCTATAAGTTTGCTGGCTATGTGCACCACCGAGCCACCATTCTTGATCTCCGCACAACGACGTCGGCGGAATTCATCAGCATCACCGTCCTTGCAGCAATGTTGCTTTGGCCAACAAAATATCACAAGACATCGCAGAGAATCTCCTCCTGTTCCTATTTGTTCTTCTGGGTATTTGGGTGTCCAAGAAGCTAGGACAATCTTCGTCAATCAGTAGGAAGGCATCCCAAAATTGCGGGCGACATCCTATATAATTTTCCAGCCGGATCTGTTCCGGTTACATCCGGCTACAAAATCACCCCCTGGTTTTCGTCCTTGGAAAGGCCAAGAGGGTCGAAGTACTTCAAGGGCAAAGTGACGCCGAGCTCGTTCTCAAAGGACTTGCATGCCTCGCATGATTGTCCCATTCTCCGCGACAGAAATCCAACTTAGTTTCCTCCCCCCCCTTCCAACAAAAAAAAAACACCTCACCCCAAAAAAGAAAGCAGCCTCTCTTGGTGGTTTCCCCCCGGTTGTTTGGGTTCCCAAGTCACCGTTGTCTTTCGGCTTCGGACTGCTCCGGCGGCCGCTACCAGGCACAGGGCCGCACTGGAGGTCGCAGCCAGGCCGTGGCTGCCAGAGCTGCGAGACTCAGTGCCACGGCGGAGACGGAGCTGCGAGACAGGCGCCTGGCGCTGAAAAGGCGAAGGTGTGGGGGAGGGAAGTTCATCTCCATGTCAACATGCATTTTTTTCAAAGATTGGAAGTTCATGTCATCTAAGATTCCCAACTGCAATTTCAAGGCTGTAAAATGGGATGCTCCATCTGAAACTGTTGCTATTTTGAAGACAATCTTTGTCAATTTCTGGTAGTCAGAGGGAAGCATTCCAAATCGGAACACGCCTGTGCTGAGCTTGGAGTAGCTCCTGATACAAAGGCCTCACTGCAGAGGTAGGCACCGGCTGCGCCGGCTGCCAGGAGGCTCATGTGTTTGGCCTCGGTGATTTCTGAAACAACAATAGTGAAAAAGCAACAACACCAGATAGGTTTTGTGTGTATGTACATGTTTGTGGCTTGACGGACACAGTAGATAGAAAAAAGTACCTTGATGTACCGTACGTAAAAAGAAAAAATATCTCAAACTTCAGGCAAAGTCAGCAGTTTGACCATCAATGGGCTACCGCAAGTGGATTGACTTGATGCATTGATGATAGGTGAATAGGTTCAACTTAGATCATCGAACCATACTCCTGTCTACCTTCCTATCTCACCAATTGAAAAAGATGAACAGCAAAAGAAAACCAACTGTTGATGGTTCAGAAATCCGTTTAACCAGTTGAATAGTTTATCCCATTGTTTTACCAGGGTTTCATACTACATCCCAACTGGTTGGGATCGGGATGTCCTTACGATTTTGTTTTCCTCAACTCTGGGCCCTCCAACCATGTTTTTCAGCGACCAAACTCTCCTCTCCAACCTCTACGAATCGCAGCGTCCCCCTTGAGCCACGACGTTCCCAGAGGTCGCGCTTCCAAACTCATCGAGTTTTCTCACCATGGAAAAATCGTTGCTATAAGCAGTGAACAAAACATCTGAGTTTAAACAGGAAAATATATATGAAACATATGATATTCATTGTTCGGATCTGCTACAGAATTTGACAAAAAGGAAAAGCAAACAGATTTTTTGTTGGTCCTACGAAACACTTTAGAAATCACCAAACCTCCGATGCAAGAGTTCAAGAGCTCAAGGTATTTTTGTTTCCGTGGCGTTGAGCGGTTGTTTCACCTGCGGATTGGAAGAATAGATAGGCAAGCGAATCAAGTGAGTAAAACAAATTTGTGTACAACGCAGCAATGCGCTGAACAAATATACAAGGAAACACGCAAACTAGTTGAAACAAGCAAACAAATGAGTGAGTGTATCATGCATAAAAGACAAAATAGTAAAACCATTGCTTCTGGAATAACTGAGTAACTATGCATGAATAAATGAACAGGTACGTAAACAAATAACGTAAACAAATAACAATTGAATGTGCGACACATGACATGATGAACGAACGAACAATAATGACAATTTATATAACATATACATAAGCATTGAGTAAATTAGCACAGCAAGCAAACGCTGGAGCATGTATAAATTATTGAAGGTAAAGAGGAACAAAGCCGACCCACACGAACTGCTATCCAATCAGTGATGCGAAAAGGTCATGTCACGCCTAGGCAGCTGGGAGCCACATGGCTGGGCCAGTGGTGCCGACAGTTCCGTTCTGGAAGAGCATGGCCATCAGAGCCACCATGGCCTCAGCGAGCCACGGTGTGTTTACTTTCAAAATTCATTTTTCATCATGCTCCACTGACTAGATTGGTTTCTTATGGTTTAGTGGTACCTTTAAAAAAACTCGAGTAAGCCTACCCTTTTCTGGAAGGCGACAAGTTATTGAAACGTCCCTTTGCCACTGATCTTCCCTGGAACCACTTCTCTGTCAGCAGAGCTTCAAAAGCCTTTGTTTGGTGTGGGAAAACCTCTCAGTTTTGCACCATCAATAAAAAATTCATCACATTATACTTCCATTCCCCTCACCTCAAATGTCAGGTCATTCATTCCCCCTGATGTGAGTCGACTAAGGCATCCTGCCAATCGCCCATTGGCGATCTCGGCAGACAGCTTGGTCTTGCGCACCTATGGAAATCCCATAAATGACAACTTTTAGGGTAACATCATACAGCTGGTGAATTTTCAACATGAAACCCCCTCACACTGGAGGTTTGGTAGATAATCGGTATGACTTTTCAACTCTCGCGTTCCCACGGCTCCAAACTCAACACTTGGAATACCTGAGGATCCTTGAACTCAATAGGATCAAAGTTGAAGATGAAGTTCTTGCCCACACCCAAGAAGCCATAACCTCCCAAGAAACGCATCTCTCTGTCATCAGCAGCTACGTTCTTTGCTCAATCAACAAATGATTCAATTCATTAAACTGTATTATGTGTATCTTTCAATCTTTATATACACGAGTTTAATACTTGATGGTTTGCTACTTTGTCTTAGATGGTGCGCCATGTCAGCGGTCATATTGAAAACGAAAATTGATTGCATGTGGGTGGCAAAACCATGGGAGTCCTATACATAGCACTGATGCTGATATGTGTCTGTTATCTGTCTATCTAATTCTATTCAAGTCTAATATCACTGATTTGTGTCTTGCTTCACTTTCTGATGGTTTGTTCACGATAGCGAATTGAACACCCTACCCAGTCAACTGGCCTTCGTAGTCACCTGGGGCCCTCTTTGGGTCCTGACGCCAGAAGTAGCCCTCGTAGTGGCCGAGGAAGAGGGCAATCTGAACCCAGCCCTCGAGAGGCACCTGACACCGCTCTGCAAAGAATGATACTTGAGAGAAGGACAAATGACAAAGCTAAAGAAAGTGTAGCAGTAGTTGTAGTAGTCGTAGTAGTCGTAGGAGTAGGAGTAGGAGTAGTAATTGTTGTTGTTGTTGTTGTTGTTGCTGTTGCTGTTGCTGTTGCTGTTGTTGCTGTTGTTGTTGTTGTTGTTGTTGTTACCTCCCAGCCGGAAGCATTTGATTCTGACTCTTGATTCTTGTGAAGTTTGACTCACCTCCACCCAACACGTGTCTTGGCCCCCAATACTGCTCAAGCAAAGGAAACTGTGACAACCCGGCTTTCGTGAATTCCGATGTTCCCTGCAACATGCCTTGGAGATTGCTGCAATGCCATGAGGCATGTCGGCGAACTTGATGCCCTGCATAGTCGCATAGTCCAGTAGCCCAAAACGAACAGTTCTTCAACCGTGGGTTTGAGGGTACTCATCGGTACTCCTATCTCATCCTATCTCATCCTATCTCATCCTATCTCATCCTATCTTGTCGCTACCCTCCCAAGCCTTCTCTGGAGACAGGTAGCCAGGCCAGCGGAAATACTCTGGCACAATGTATCCCACCTCAATTCCAAACTTTTAACCGAAGATCCACAGCATTTGTTCGAAAAGAACTCAGACCCTTGTCCTGTTGAGAAGTTATGTCACAGGCTAACTTGAGAAGGAGCAGTATCCAAAGTAATTGTCAACCATTATCAAATATAGAGCAGGGATACAATTCGATATTTATCCGTTTCTGAATATTTGAAGGTGTTTGACGTTTAATTTAAAGCACGACATGGCTTTCCTGTTACACCCTGAAGTTGCAACCAAGCTTCGCAAGCAAGCATGCCTTAGCAGTTGTGTTTCTAACGACATCGTCTCAACATTCAGTGCCAAAGACTCATCAGTTTTGTGCGGAAGTTGCCTAGGTACATACTTCGGGACAGAAATTGAGATATCCCAAATCTTGTGATCGAGGAGATGACATGTACAGCACTGCTTATATAATGTTTATGGCAAGTTTCTGGGTGAAACAGTGACCATGTGTATCAGCATGCTCAAGCTCCATGTTGATGTCATGACCTGTAAGGTGTTTGTCCATTTCTCTCCGATGAGACGCCTCATTTATGCTTCATCTATGGCAAATGATTGGAGAATTCCTTGACCAACCAAATCGTCACCAAGGCGCAAATTCGTCCATGCTTCAACTCCACTGCACGGCGGCGCTTGAAGGTGTCGACCTGGGGAAAACTTCACAATTGGCTTCTTCAAAGTTGAAAAAGATTCTTAGGGAACGTGTTCACATGCCTGCATGACGAATATGAATGAATATGACTCAGAAGCATGTGTCATGTGTAAGGTCAGGGCATCGCCATCAGCAGACAGCCCAAGGGGGTCCCAAAATCCGACTGGAGCTTGCACACCCAATTCACCTGCACGAAGATTGGCTTCCCAAAAAAATCAATTTGAAAAAGAAGATGTTTTCATGGCTTTCAACAAATATCTTCAATCCATCAAATACAAATCATGTCTTGACCCTTCTTCAGTTCAGTGAATCAAAAAAGTAATTAACAAGTACCACTAAGAAAAGACATCGAATCAAATGAGTCAAATGACTATTGCCTGCATCTAACCCCTCATCCGATGGAAACCCCTCAGCACCTTCGAATGCCGACGAACCGGGCAGCCACATGGACGGACCGGTGGTGCCGAAGAAGGCGTTCTGCGAGATCATCCCAGTGATTGCAACCATGGCCTCATCTATGCAACCAACATGCGGGAGCACCTTTAAAAAAATTAAAAGAATGAAAAAAGAATGCCATAAAAATTGGAGGAGAATTACTCGAAAGAAAAGTCCAAATTAATCCACAAATGATAGAAAACAAAAGAAGATGACAAACATCTACAGGGTGCTGCACCCTTTGGTTTGGGGTATCTGCTATTCTCAGGGGCTTTTGAATCTCAAGTCCATAGTACATGTATCAGCCAAGCAAGGCGGAACATTGATGCATCCGGCACCCTTCAAAGCCAAAGTTCCAGTCGTCCGTTGTTGATCTCGGCGTCCAAGGACCTGGAATTCTTCTCGGGGTCCTTGGTGAAATATGCAGCCAAGATTGAAATGTTTTAGAACCAGTAGAGAATGTTTTCATTTTAAATCATACATTGTATACATATTTTGCACACACATTATATGCATAAATATAGAGAAATACACAATGTTACATGTATAATTTAATTGGATGTGTATATCATATCTTTGGAATTCTGACAAATCTGTCGCATCCATCTTCACTTTCCAATCCTGGCCAAGGGACTGCCTTGCTGTAGAAGGTGGGAAAACCCAAGCGACCAAAGTTGGGAAGATCTCCAGGGATGGCATCTTTCTCTTGCCTAGAGGCGGAAGATTTGGTAGTTTCGCCCTGGAAAACCATTTTAACCAATGCTCCTGTTCCTAGCTTACCAGCATTCAGAATAGGTTCTACAAGGGCAAATGCCTTACGAATGTAGGGATCGTATATAGTACACATGTTCGTTTGATGATGAACTGCGTTTGCATGTCCGGGTCCAGTTGACCAAAGGGATGAAGATTGTATGAAACTTGTTGCTAGGTCAGCGCGGCTCTATCTTCCTGTGCAGTAATTCCTTTTGCGCAAATACAGGTATAGTGGGCACTAGTCGGGAGGCAACTTTTTGTAGAGCAGCGAGTTTAGGTCTGAGGTCATTACTGGCGCCAGGTGATCGATTTACGAGTCCAGAAATCCAACGCAGGTCGGCTAAAAACACTTCAAAATTGACTGAGATAGGATAGGTTAGGTTGGTTAG
The DNA here is from genome assembly GCA_000507305.1 of Breviolum minutum Mf 1.05b.01. Classification (NCBI taxonomy): domain Eukaryota; class Dinophyceae; order Suessiales; family Symbiodiniaceae; genus Breviolum; species Breviolum minutum. Next base: position 95,956 of record DF241354.1, on the reverse strand, counting down.
GTTATTGTAGGTCGCGAGTATCGAGTCCAGAGTGGCTGGGCATCCATCTCAGGGTAAAACTCTTCCAACTTAGAAAACATCACTGCCGCACCTGCCAGGAAAGAGCTCAAGGAAGCCGATGAACACTGCGATCTGAGCCCAGCCCTGCATTGAGATGGGATCAAAACCTTACAAACTTGTCACTAGCTTACGAATGATATTCCATTCATTTGCCCTTTCTATAAAAACATCGTGTTTGATTCCATTTAACACGCAAACTACGCAAGGGGAGGAAGGACTTCAGCGACGCGAAAAACGTGCCTCCGCTGGCAGCTTGTACAACGCTTGGATGCCGTTGGGGATGTCAGTGAACTTCAAATCTGCGAATCGGGCAGCCAAGTTTACAATGATCGGTTGCAACTGAACAACATTCAAAACCCTCGTGACATTTCATTGTGCTGGTTGGTTGATCGAGATCCTTATAAGCCTTATAATGGCGTATTACAATCCCCATATAAACTGGGTAGTGTAGTCACTAATCATTGAATAACCTTTGGGTCACTGCTCAATTGCTTACCAGGCATGGTGAAAGTTAGGAACGAGCATTTGCCCATTGATAGCACAGAAACTGAATCGCTCACAAGACCCTTGATGGAAAACATCCTGCTCGTGGATCTGAGTCTGCACTGTTCAAAACCTTTCACAAAAAAGAAATGCACATATAGAGGCCGACAGACAAACCTGTTTCAATAGGTACAGGATCCTCTCCATCAAGAGTCGCGTGAAGCATGTTTGCCCCGTAGTGAGCACAATGCATGCCTGAAGATGGAGAGCAGTAGCCAGGCCATCGAAAGTACTCAGGTACGATATAACCCATGCAGGCCCACATGGCTACTCGACCTTAGTCACATTACCGTGTCAGGACCATGTCACATGTACAATGTGCAATTGATGCAAGCTCAATGGACTAAGGGTGGCATAGCAAATCTGCGAAAGTGATCAAGCACAGACACCAGCGCAACGATGAACTAGTGTACTAATAAGCGACAATCAATCATCAACAAAAAACATGATACTGTAAATAAAGTAAATAACATAAATAATAAGAACAATATATGCAAGCAATACTGTTCTTGAGAAAAGTGTTTAACTGGAAATGTATGCTATCAGTTGACTGGCTGTGTGCACTACCGAGCCACCATTCTTGATCTCTGCACAACGACGCCGGCGGAATTCATCAGCATCACCGTCCTTGCAGCAATGTTGCTCTGGCCAACAAACTATCACAATACATCACAGAGAATCTCCTCCTGTTCTTCCGGATATTGGATGTCTAAGCAGCTAGGACAATCTTCACCAATTATCCAGGTACTGTACTTGGGGTTGTTCCTTATCTGGGCAACATCTCCATTGCAGGATTGAATTTTCTTGGCATGGCTATGAATTGAGGGTATTAATGAAGACTTCTGATGATTCGGAGCATGAACTTATTCAGACTGAAAGACTTCGCAGCCTGCATTCATGCCAAATCTGTAAGGGTTCACCATAAAATTGTTGCCCTGTCTTTGGTCCTTGGACAGGCCAAGGGGGTCGAAGTACTTCAAAGGCAGAGTAACGCCAAGCTCGTTCTCAAAGGACTTGCACACCTAAATTTGCGAGAGTCATAAAGATGATGCCACCGCTCGTCACGGCGCAGAAATGAGGCACTAAGAATATCACTACAAATATCACCAAGTGATCAGCGCTGGTGCTGTTTCTTGCATACTTGTAAATTACATATGTCATGTATCGAATCTAGCAATTTCCGACCACGTCAGGGCAACACAATGAGATACAATCCCCGTGCAGACTCATAAACTTCAAATACCCCAAAAATCTAAGGGCTGCCACACTTATGAATTGTGCTGCATGCGGTTCGGGCATGCTCTTCCCTTGCTGCCAAAAAGCAACTGCTGCCTTTCGGCTACGCACGGCACCATTGGACGCTGCGGCCACGGCGGCAGCTGCCACACCGATAACGGTGCCAGTGGTGGCGAAGCTGTTGCTGCGGAGCTGAGAATTTGGTGCCTGAGTTGCCTGGCGAAACGGCGAAACGCCAAGATTTAAGGTAAACTTCATCCCAAGGGGTCCCAACTCTGTAGATTAACTGGATGACTCTGGATTGACATTGAGATTGTGGAGGTTTTGGGCCATGGATCTGGGCTCCAATTTTCAAAACTCCAAGCGCCAAAGGCAAGGTTCTTCTGCGATGATGTTGGAACGGCCAAATCCAAACTAAGGTGGCAAAATATAGGCGATATGGATAATGTTATGTCTTAAAGTATTCTAAATTTACTGTACCTTGAAGCTGCATGATATAAATGATATATAGATGTAAAATTATACATAGATGTAAATGATCTATAATGTATCATAATATATACAACCTCCATCCCTTTGCATCCCCACCTGAGCACGTGCGACACCAACGCCTGGCACAAAGGCCTCGCTGCAGAGGTAGGCGCCAGCAGCGCCAGCGGCCAGGAGGCTCATGGATCTGGCCTTGGGATACAAAACATCTTTCCAGGGTTACAAAGAAAATTTTAAGTTTGATCACACTTCACCAACCTCCAATTTTGTGAAATTTTGAGTGTGATTTGAAGGGGAAGATTTCCTCGGACAAAAGGGGTGATGGGTGATCTGTCGTCGCATCACTGGAATTCACTCAAATAGACTGTTTGAACACTTGTTGTAGTGGCCCTGCACGGAAACACTGAGCTTGCGGCCATTGGAAACGAATATATAAAAAAGAATTGCCACTTCCTCTACAGCCACAAAAATTAGGCCCGAGCCAGTTTCTGCGGATGAGCGGATCCGGACACAATGAGAAGAGACCGACCATGTCTAAGATGTTTTTTGGTTCCGCCCTGCCCCCCCCCCCCCCAAAGAGAAGTTTTGAGGTTTTGTGGTCAACTATGAAAAGGGCCATGTCGGAGCCCGTTTTTTCACAAAGTCGTTGAGTAGCCTGACCCGGAATTATATATCAAACCTCCGGGCTTTTGATAGATTGCCAGCCGAAACCAGACTTTTGAGTGCTTGCAACCCATAGTCCACAGATCTGACCAAGGTCGACACCAACAACTTGCCGGTGCCATACTCCAAAATCACCCAACGGGCCTGGCTGTTTTGCATGGAAAAAGTAGGAATATGTAGACAGGTAGAATGGGAACAAGTCTGAAATCCTTGTTTCTGCATTTCACCAGTTCTTATCATCTTTCCATGGTCTCGAAACGCTTAGCGAAACACTTGGCAAAGGGTAAATAATATATTCATCGCATCCTGGTGGACACGTCATCATGCACCTGACCTCATCATGCACCATAAAAAAGGTGCCATCCATGTGCAGTCGTCTGGCGGAGGCCTTAATTTCAACAACTTTGACAATCGGTAAATATGATTGTTGTAAGATCTGCTTGTCCTAGAAAATCATAAACTTCATAAAAATGCAACATGCAGAAAGGGAAAATGCAAAGGACCCGGGAATATGAAAAATGCGATGGAAAATATGCAAGAAATCCAACCGGAAACATCTGCAAGGGCATGCATCAGAAGACCCAAAATGTCAAAAAAAATTGCAAAAAGACTTGCAAATGATTAATTCTTGCTTTCATCTTTTTTTACTGGCTTAACTCGAGGAAAATTCAAAACAAAATGTGACATATTTTTACATGCGTGCTTGCTTTTTTGATTGCATTGTTTTTTGCTTTTTTTGATCGTTTTGCATTTCCCGAGCCTGGGTTTTTGGATACTTTTTTTTCTATTTTGCAAGTTCCGAAATCTCGACAAATAACTATGAAAATTGCCCCCCGCCCAAAAAAAAAACACCCATCAATGCAGCCAACAGACCAAGTCGTCCCACTTCACGAAATCGCCCTCCGGCTGCGGCAGCTTGATTACCCCACTGGCATCCTGTCCACATGGCGCTCAACAGACTTTCGGAACAGCTGGCAGCCAAGGGGTGCGGGCCCAGTCCTCATAGCATCGAGTGGTTTCGTAGAAGTCTTCTGTGACCTTGCAAGGTAGGTGAGATGACCCCATACATGGGACTTGGACCCTCCACTTTTGGATTCGCCTGCAAGAAGAAGTGAGGCCGACATGGATACTGATGGCCATCCTGCAACGTGGGCAGATTTAATGTGCTGCATCGGAAGAGATATGAAATTCCAATGAATTGAACTTGCATTGCGTGATGTTGCGTGGTCCCAAAGCCTACCCGGCTTAGGCTTCACAGGACATTTTAAACATCTTTTGAGCCAAGTGGGAAATGGAAGACTCAAGACTGCAAGAGCACAAGGGAATACAAAGAGACACAAAGAGATACAAAGATCCTTGGGACCTTGCTGTCTTGACACGGTTGGCTACATCAGCTTGGACAAAAATTCAGGGTTAAAAGCTTGGAGGGAAAATGCTGCAAGAGACTTGAGAGTCCAGTACATAAAGAGCATACAACATATGAAAATTTCATAAAGTTGCAAGATTGATCACTTCATGCAGCAAAGTGATGATCTGGGGATGTCTGACTGACAAATAGTGGCTGCGAGGAAAGTCCTGCTCCAGCTTCACAAAGCTACAAATGGACGGATCCTGACCACGGTCCGGTAGGTCTGGTGGGTCTGGTGCTTGGCAAGCACTGAAGTCGGAGGTGCAGTTTGCATCAGTGAGTGAGCCGCGACGTTGCAGTGAATGAAATGAATACAAACTGCTAGTGTCTTCTTACCCTCACAACCAGGAACGAATCATGAATGAATCAAGACTAGGTTCATCATCACAACTGCCATCACTATACTTACATCATATATCTAGTTATCTCTCCCTCCAACCCTCCAGTTGGGAGGATAAGTGTCAAGGCAAAAAACAGCTTTTTCCAGAGCCTTGGTCTCGACTCCTGCTTGCTGTGGGAGTTCTGCTAAGAAACATCCAGACCTCAAAGATGTAGCGACTCGAGACTCGCAGGCGGATGAATGGTTGGAACCTGTTGGAATGTTAAGACTATCCACAAGCTGATTGGTCGATTCACTGAGTGTCCTGGCCATTCCTTTCCAAACAAATGACCCACCTGACAGCTGGCTAGGTAGCTTCTAAGCCAGTCTGACATAGAAGTTCTATGCCTGTTGCCTTGCTTGGTGCCTCCCCTTGTGGATATATCAAGGCCTTGTTGTGAAAGACACGGCGGCAGGTATCGTAGATATGACCTTGGCCAGGGTTTTCCGACTTGTTAAGCCGATGTTGTAGGTCACGTCCAAGGATCATTCCAACCTTTGCAAAAAGGATTCCTGGCTGGAAGCCAAGCCATTTCTGGAGCTTACTATGACGTTAAATCACTACCTAAAGTACAAGATTTGTCACAAAACCCGTGCAAGTGATATTTGACATAGAAACCACAGGCTGAGTACACCTGACCATGCCACCAGCTTTGGTACAAAAATGGAACATGAACTACTATCACTCCAAGCATCAAGCATACCTTCTGAGGTACTCAAAGGTTCCCAGCAAAAAAAAAAGTCTGACCCCACTTATTTGCCATCCCAGCCATCCCACATCCCTTTTTTGCCCAGTTGCGATCTGCTCCTGCAAAAGTGGGCTAGTCATGGCAGTCATGGAAAGGATTGTTTTGGGGCTACAGGAAGCAATCAAGCAGTGTGGCAGCACCGACAATTTCCACTTGATACTGTCGATCTTAACGACACAAAAATTCCTGGAGACCCTCTCCTCGCAGGATGTCACCCTCCAGGAAGGCCCAGTGACGCTTCTTCTTCTCGGGGCACCACACATTGAAGACTTTGATTTCCTGGTATAGCCGGTGCAAATTCTCGAATGGCCTCAATACCTCCCAAGCAAAGTTGCATGGAATGGAAACTTGTCTTTCCGGGAGCGTCCTTCTTGTTTCGATCAACGTAGATGGGCACAATGGCTCCACCTGAGGCCGTGGAACCGACGACGAAAAAACAGCATCCATGGAAGCCATGTTTTGACTCATGGTCCATTGTTGGCAGTGCATTCACGGTGGAAAACCAACATGAACCAAGGAATTGTGACTACAAACAAAGGCTGAAGTCAGAGCAAACCAATGAATAACACTCAGCCACTTCGTTGACGCCAAGGGGCTTCGGGCGAAGACTCCCTTGGCACCAGGCCCATCTGATTTCATCATCCACTGGCAAACAGGAAGTGGTGGGAGTGACATTCAGACAAGTGGGCAAGGCTTTCAAGTAAGCACGTGCCTAGGCCGTGACTAAAATAAGGAACAAAACTGAATGGGAGATTGAGGTTGATCAGTTTGTAGGTAGGTGGTTTTAAAAAAATGTTTTCAATTTTTCCTGGAGAAGGTGGCACATGCACAGGGTTCCCTCCCGGAAACCCCGAGGGAACCCCCGCCCGCCCAAGCAAAAACAATGGCCACCACACATGGCCTGCGGTTCCATGCCTGCGACCTTGCAAATCCAGCAGATTCTCTGCACAGCTTTCAACCCATTTAGCCAGATTTCTGTTTCGTCGCAAGTTGCTTCCACCGAGGTCCTTTTTCCGCGTCGCCATTTGGGACCTTTTGATGATTTGAAGTTCGCCAGAATTGGGACAGCTGCAACTGGGAGCAGGTGGAAGCGTCTTCAGAGCTTTGTTTTTAGTGCATCTCTTTAATCAATCTCGTGTGCTGCTCCCAAATGATGGCGGGCTCAAGGCTCTCTCCATTGCTCTGGCGCACTATTGGAATGGCCAATGCCAACAACAAGAAAAGACTCAACCAAGAGATTTATGTAAACGTGACTGCATCACAACCATCCCTCAAGGATCCACGCCAGTGCGTTGGTAGCTTTGTTAAAGATATGCCGCACACAAAAGGAAGTGTGACGGGCCCAACTTGCTTCAAAAGCAGGTGCCGCTGCTCCAAAAGCACCGGAGCATCAAGGCCGCTCACATCAACTGTGAGCCATGCCCGAAAAAGTCTGCAAGTGCTGTGGTGACAGGAGATGGTGCAGCTTTCAGCAGTATCCAGATCTAGCTATTTTTGGTGGGCATGTGGTTGTTTTGATATATCAATCCATTCCATATGGTGTCTCGCCCCATGCATTCACTCCAAACATTCACAATCTAGCGTTAAAGGTTTGCTGCAACTCCAATGCAGGGTGTCACCAGCAGCATTTCCCCTCGGTAAGTTGGCAATCAAAGTTCAACCCTGGAAAGCAGAACTCCGCAAGGATTTGGGTTGTTCCCCTGTCAAACTTTGTGGATCGAATCTCCCTTTAGGATCAGATTGATCCGAAACTGCCTCCCTACAGTCTTGGCGCCATCCATCTGGCAATGATCTCCAGAAGATTAGAATATTTTTTTCTCATTGCATCAGTTTTTCATGGCCGAAATTCTGCACCAGTTGATATTCTTTTCCATTCTTTTCCACTGTTCAATTGTTCATAGGGTTTTTTTTTCAATTCTTTGGGTAATATTTCATCCATTCTAGGTGATGCAAGGATTGCAGGATTACACTGCTGTCAACCCATCTTGAAAAGCCATTGACTTGACCCTTGACCAAGTCTGTTGGGACCTTACCCCGCAGGTAAGTCACAGTCGCGTCAGACTGGACTAACTCCAACAGTCCGAGTTGGAGGAGTAACGCTTTTTTTTTTCGCGGCCACATCTTGGCTTGACTATTGCATGACCCTGAAACTAAAAGCTTGCAATCTTTAATCTGCTTCGGATCAACTATTTGTGAGGAGTGAGGAGGATGTCTGATTATGTCTTTGGCTTGCCTGCTATAAATCTATACTACGGATTAGAACACCTTGCATGTGGCACCAACGCGTGCGCTACAAAGCTCCCTTTTCATGCTGGGTGAAACCTTTTCACAGCGTCCGCAGGCGGTCAAATTGCCGATAACTGAAGAAGTTTCATCGCCAATTCATGACACCGATATACAGTATTTCTATAGCAAAGCATCTTTCTATATCGTTTTTAGGAGTTTCAGTCTTTCGTGGCAGTGGCCTATATCGAAATTGATCAAAGGAGACATCAAGTAACTTCTTTCATGGTCATGGCTTGAACCTGTTTGCTAGTGTGTGGACAATTGCCCACTCTTGCTCGTCCAACATCTGTCTGTCTCCCCCTGATAAGTGCGAAGATCTTTGGACTCAAGTTTGTATTGCCAGATCTACGGCAGCAAGCAACCCTCACATGTTCCTCCCTTTGACCATGATCTCTACATGGAAGCACTAGCTTTTACATCATGCAAAGGACAAGTTTCAGAACAACAACTGTCCTGTTTTCAGTGTCCCCGGGCATGACCGTCTGCGTCGCGAAATGCTTCGGAATGGGACAGCTCCCGTTGCCCGCTGGCCCCAGACAACAGTGCTCAACGTTGAGCGCCACGAAACTCCCAGGTCGGGTTCCTATGCTAACAAACACCTTGTGCGGACATGCATGTACACTCCCTTGTAAAAACACGCTGAATTAGAAAGCCTTGCATGATTTCCAATTTTTCCAGCCATCCATTGCTATCCAACAGCTGAAGGAGATACCCCTCGGGTAAAGAGATTTTCTGCAACGAAAAATGTATGGCTTGGATGACCTAAAATGATGATGTGATGATTCCTCGTTTTGCTAATTTTCTTGATTTAAACGACCCTCAGGCTCTACTCCGCCCCTTGGTTTCTCCTGATATATGGGATATGATATATCACAGTCTGAATCAACTTGAATGTAATCAAATTCAGAAATTGACAAGTTGCTTTTCAAACATATATATCTATGTTGGACACCGTTAAGCCCGCTGTGGATGTAAGATTTTTGTCCAGGGTACATTTTGATCTTCAACTGTTGAGCTGTGGCCGGGCCGCAACAATGTTGCATCTGTTTTGTGGAACACGCTCACTGTTGCAGTATCGAGGTGCGTTTGACTGTTCCATGTGTTCCTTTGAACCCACCTTCAATCACATCTCCTGCTCCACCTGATCAACAGCCAACGTGGCACGGCAGGGGAGAAAAAACGGGTTTGCAATTTACAAAGTTTGTTACGAAGGCATAAAAAGTATTCAGCGCTTCCGCGGTGCTATGGAGAAGAAACACATTCTCATCTTGCATCAAAGGTGCTCATCTTCTCCACCACATCTGCCAATTTTGAAACATCTTCCTTGAATTTCCTGCGCACAAAGACATCCAAACAGTCGTTTTCAACCCAGACTCGTTGCGTTTGGATCCCTCTCTCTCGTGCGGGATGTTTAACAGTTCACAGCTCCAGGATGTGTTAAAATGTTTGCCCCGTTGTGGCCATATGTTGCAAGGAGATGTTCCCTTAAATACCTTTTCATATAGCCAAGGTGCAAAGGAAGTTAGGAAAAACCCAAGGTACTTCTTTCCTTTTAACCAAAATAGCACACAAGCATGCCATATGCAAAGCTGGATGTCTGAACAATATTATATAATGCCATCATACATTGCTAATCACATGCTAGCACAAATTAACAACTACATGCTATCACATATTGATAGTTAAATATGGCTATGATTAGATTGAATGTTCTCGATCGTAGCAAATCTTCATTTCATCGGCAATAAGGATGGTTTCACTCTGCAAAGCTTCAGCGACCCTTCCCGCAACACACCCAGGTGTCAGGAAATCCAACTTGAAGACGGCAAGGTCCATACTCTTTGCAGGTCCTGCGAGACGATACACAAATACACACTTCGGCGTTCATGGAAGACATGGTTTCAAACACTTTAAGCTCATCAGCCCACCAAAATAGATGTTGAATCCTAGCCAAAGTCAAGCTTTTCGGGCTCAAAATTTGCTCGCTTTATCTCGCATCTGTGTCGAGTTGAGTACACATTGGAACTCTCTCCCGTCTGAGCGTCGCTCCTTTGAGGCGTGCTACACCCTCCACCAACCTTGGTTTGATTGCTATAAGGGTTGCAGGTCACGAATGCTTGACCTTGTCTGAACCAGAAGCTGCAGGCAAGAGGCTCCATGGCTGTCAGAGCAGCATCGCCATCGTCCAATAGTCTGCAACGGTGAAGCTCAAACCCAATTAAGCTAGGAAGATACTGACATGATACAGAGGGTTTAGGAATACCAAACGGGAATCTGTTCAGTTCTGAACGACATCTATTTCCAAGAAGACACATAAAACCCCTTCATTCACAGCCAGTTCAGCACAAAAGGGTGTTTTGAAGCTCAGCACCTGCCAAACGTGGGACTATCTAGGAATGCCAAAATCAACGCGGTGTTAAATCTAGAAGAGATCCCTTATGGATGGCAGGATAATCTTCAAGAACCTACGCCATCTTACCGTCAACCACACAATTCAAACCAAAATCATCGTGAGTTTTTTCAGCGTGACCTGAAGAGGTTTGCTGCCGCTTCGTTGGAATCTGGTGCGGGTGCAAAAGGGCATAGCAAATGCAGTACATTGACGTATATCGACATGAGGATCATTTGAGTTGCAATGCTATTTCGGAGGGTATGTGACTTGAGTGCAGCGGGGTGAACGAAAGCTGGGAAAAGTAAAGGGAGTACCTCAAGAAGCCCAGGATGGTGAGGATGATGCGGAGAATAAGGAGGAGGATGATGCGGATGGGGAGGATGATGAGGAGAATGAGCAGGAGGATGATGATGAGGATGGGGAGGATGATGAGGAGAATGAG